>OMKK01032924.1:0-17568 GCA_900302305.1 Polymixia japonica | reverse complement strand
GGGGGGGGGGGTGTCATGATGGAGGAGCTGAGGGAAGTGGAGTTTAAGGGGGTGACATTTAAAAAGATATTTAAACTAGCAGAGGACATCACTGGCAGAAATATCTTATTCAATTTCATAAAGGAAATGTGACTGTGGGGTACTGGTTTACACTCTGGAACAGATGTGGCAGTAATGCACCAAGTACTATGCTGGATGTCAACTGCCACAAAATGATCAAGAACTGGGTAAACAAGACAGTACAAACAGTATGAATGGCATGTTGGCATCACAAATCTAAACCACAATACAGACTGTAGATTAATATATAATATGGAGTGAATTTCCTCTTTATTTAACACCGATATGGGCCGTTAAACTAAAACAATTTTAAAACAAGAAAAAAAAAAACTTTTGAGGCCGAAATTCAAACATTATTTTTTATTATAAATTGTTACATGTCTGCCAAAATTTGTCCACCACATCCAAACACTGCTTTGATACAAATGAAGGTGATTTTTTTAAACATATTCCAAGTACTTTGCAGTGAGATGTTCCATTTTTTTAATCATAATTTCACACCAGTGAAAAGCATTGCAATACGCTACAGACCATTTTTTCTTTAACCTGAAAATTTGTACAATGTTTATCATGAGTTATATACATTTATGACAAGTTCATTAGTTAAGAGTGGAAGTGTTACCTAAATATGTTTTCATACCAGACCTTTAAAAATCAGTTCCTGGTTTTAAAAAAATAATAATTAATTTTATGTGATGTGTACTGGTTAAAGTCTTTACCTTTTTAAACACTTCTTTAACTTTTCAGTTTGGCAACTTAAAAGTAGTAATTATACCATCTAACATTTCTGGTGGGGAAAGGAACACAGTTTGTGTAATTAAAGAGCAAGCTGTTTTTCCACAGCAATGTTAAAGGTGCTCGGTTAAACTAACTTCCAAGAAGTAGTTTGCTATTGGTAGTGTCTGATGGGAAGAGGTCAGGCAGGGTGGTGGTGCACACAGGTCGCTCCAGGACCACCACAGGTCTGAGGTACTGTAGCTGCTTAATGGCTAGATCCCCACACCCAGCCAGGGCCTTGTCCAAGATGGACTTCAAGTTTTGAACTGTCGTACAGTCCTCAGTCATGGCCAGGGGCTTCAGCAGCGGGGAGCGAGTGCGCTTGCTGCGGGTGTGAGAGACTCCCAATTGGTTGTTCTCTTTGACAGAACAACTGCGTCTGAAAGAGTCTTTATGTTTGATTGGTGTCAGATCCTCCTCAAGAGGATTGGTCTCTTGTATGAACTTTAAGAAGGAGGACTCGAAGCCCATGGGCTTATAGGTGGCAATGTCAAAAGGGCGAGCCAGAGGGCAGTGAGGCTGGGCGTCCTTCAGGTTAGAAGGCTGCTCGGAAAGTTCGTTTTTACGTTTCAGTGGCTGCCGGATGGGAGGATTGGGCAAGGCTGCTGACCTGTTCATCATTTTACCCCCGTCTTTGCTGCTTGACGTGTCTTGGAAGCACTCCTCATTTGTAAAGCGTAGTGAGGATGGTGGCGAGAGGTCAACAGTAATAGGAGGAAGAGTAGGACTGGTTTTCTGCCATTTTGATCTCTCTTCTTGGTTGTGACCATTCTGTGTTGTGGGAGCTGGGTCTTCAGTGTGCCCACCAGTGTTTGGTTCGCCATATAGAACATCGTCAGCACCAACAAGGACATTATTTAATTCTACAGGTGGCGGCTCCTCCTCTGGGAAGTTCAATGGGTCATGGTCATCCTCATCCAGTGTGTCTGTTTTGATGGAGGTAAGGCTCATGGGTGCAGACTGTCCTCCAGGGTTCTCTGGTTCTGCTTGATACTCCATTTTGTGAACCCCATTAGGTGCGCATGCTGCTGTAATGGTTGGCTGGGCTGACTTCCTCTGAATTAATTCCTCCAGTTGCTCAGCATTGAAAACAAGCTTGTCCTCATTCTTGAAGAAATCATCCCTATACATATGGTGAACCCTCAAGTAGTGACGTTGCATGCTCTGCATGTACTTGACCACAGAATCGCAGTCCTGAACCATGCATGGGTAGGCCACGCGCAAACAACGGTCTTGGCACATTTGTAATGCCTCCTCATGAGATCGGTAGATAAAAGCGCCATACCGTTTTTCTTTCTTGTTATTAACTGACACAACCTTTTCCTTAATATCGTCCTCACAGATTTCTTCTGACTGGGCAGCCTCTTCAGACTTTGGACTCTGTGTCAGAGACTGTACAGTAGGTAAATTGGGTTCTTCTCTCTGAGGACTAGTTGATGTGACAATAAGCTTCTTTTGGCATCCACTGATTGACTTTTTGTGAGTGCTCTGTAGACGCAATACAAGTGAATCATAGTATTCACAGTGACTATATAAAATGTGTTTTTTAAACGCATTGGCATCGTTGAACACTCTGGGACAACCCTCATACTTGCATCGCATCGGCTCTGGCGGCTGACAATGTAAATCACGAGTGTGACGCACTAAGCTGCTTTTCAAGTGGTAAGAGGCATTACAGTTGGCAAAACGACATTTGTATTGACGCTGAGGTTCATCAGAGTGTGTGAGAGATCTTTTTTTTGCAGGGTCCTTCTTGACTTCTGGATTCTGATGGATATCAAAATCCTTTTCCAGCAGGAGTTGAGAACGATTATACCGATGCACAAACTGTAGGTGGCGCACGAGCCCCCCCTGGGTTGAGAAAGCGGCATTACAGTCCTTAACTACACAATGAAAGGGCTTATTGAATTTAGCTAATATATAGCACAAATTACTTTTGGCCACCAGACGTCTTGTGGCCCTGCCCTGTTGTGAAGTCCCGTCTTCACTTCCACCCTTTTGCTCACTGATGTCCTCCCTGTTCTCTGCCTCATGCTCCGCCTCCTCTTCCTCCTCGTCCTCCTCAGATGGAGAGTGATCGTTTTTTTTTCCATTTTCTCTCCTCATCATGCCTGCTTTTCTTCTCTGGTACCTCTGCTGCCAGCTGGGGGCCTCCCTCTTCCTAACTTTGAGAGCATCTTTCATTGAGGGCTGAGACATTTGTTTTTCCGGCTCTGTGGTTTTACGCTCCTTATGCTGTACAGACGCACAGTTGATTTTCTCTACCGAAGCCTCACTGAGATTATGCATCTGAATATAGTGGGCCCTCAACACGCTCTTCTCTCTATGACTCTTGTAGCAGATCTGGCATGCATAGGGCTTAAAAGATGTGGTCTTCAAAGAAGTCTTTTTTTTGGCCTGTGCCACAGTGTGGCCGTGTTTGATGTTATAGTGACGCAACAAGCTGAAACTCTGTGCAGTCCTGAAATCACAACCTTTTATCTCACAAGTATACGGCTTGGCAGTGGCCAATGATTCAGCATTGCTTACGTTACCAGCCTCTGATATTTGATCGGATTTGACTTTCCCGGTGTCCTCAGGCACATGCGGAGGTCTCTTTTGAAGCAACACAGCTGGGGGCTTTTCCATGATAGCCTGGTGAAGGGAGGTTTGTGATGCATTGGACTCGGAGATAGTGTTCGAGAGTTCACCTGGCCCGTTGTGAGATCCTGAGGAATTCAGGTCCAGTTTGCTGAGCCTAACAAGAATCTCCGTCAGAGCGTCGTTGTGCGCGAGGCTTGATGAGTTTGCCTCGTTGTGGTTCAGATGGGGGGTTGCCTTTCTTTCCTTCCCAGTTCCTTTAGCTGGAAGTGGATTTGAAGGCTCATAATTTCCCTTTTCTTCACTGGTTGGTTCATCTTTTATCTTGAGCCCTTTGGGCTCCGAGTCCTGCTCCTTGTCATGTCTGTGTTCTTTGTTCTCCAGCTTCAGGTGCTCTGGGTGGGCACACTTGAAATGTCTCTGGACATCTCTGGCTCTGGAGAAGGTCATGCCACACTTCTCAAAACCACAGGTGAACTTACTTCCATCAAAACAAACAGCCACAGAGGTTATCATCCCCTTGGGCTCCTTGCAGCTTGATGCATGCAAAGGGGAGGCACAACTTGTTGAGGAAGAGGTTAGGTAATCACCATTAACCGTCCCCTCTAATACAGTCTTTGAATCTCTGGACTTCTTAGAACAGGCCGTGTCCTCGGTATCAGCCTCAAAAATTTTCCGTTTAGCCATCTTCTGACTTTCAAAGTTTTCCTCAGAGAAGGAAAGGTCATGCGTTGCTAAATGCTTGAGGAATTCCTTTTTGGACAAGTAGTATTTATTACATTCAGGGCTAGTGCAGCTAAACGCAGCATCTCGAAAATGCTGGGCTTCATGGTGATACATCTGTCCCAGGTCAGAGTAAGTGACATAACAGCCTTTGAGCTCACACTGGTAGTTCAGCTGATACCCATGTGTCTGTTTGTGTGTGACCAACTCATTGGAAGTACTAAACTGAGCACCACAACCTATAACCACGCACATGTAAGGCTGCTCACCGTAGTGCACCCTGCGATGTTTGCGGTGGTGGTAAGCGGATACCAAATGGCGTCTACAAAAAATACACTTCTCACGCCTGTCTCTCATCTCGTGAAAATGTTTTACATTGTCGTCCCCTTTGTGGTCTGACTTCAAGTGAACATACAGATACTTGGAATGCTTAAAAGTCTTTGTACAGCGAGTCCCTGGACATGGATACTCATCCCGGTTCTGGAGATTGAAGTGAATGTCAATGTAGTCAAATGTGACATGCTCATCGTCATCCGCCATCTTCAAATTTGCAGATTTTGCTTGCTGAACAATGTGATGTAGCACATCTGGATCATGTGTGGATTGGTAATACAGCATTAAAGAAGGGTCAATTTTGATCTCCCCTGGCTCAATATCATCCTCATCATCCAAGCGTTTCTGCAAATCCTTTTTCTTATGATACTTTTTATAGAAGTTTGCGGGATTCTGAATGTGTTGTTTCATGTGAGGAACAAGTTCCTTCCTGCTCTGAAACCTTTCCAAGCAAACAGGGCAGGGGTGGATGTTGTCTTCTACGTGTCTCTTGGAGTGGTGAAGGATTTGCGATTCAGTAACTGACCTCTTGCAGATCTGACAGTAGAACTTATGCTTCTTCGTCTCCAATTCAACTCGAGTTTCAATTATGTTGGAAGTATTTTTGTCCTGCTCCTCCTCATGAGCATCAACACTGCCGTTTAAAGTGTTCTGCTGCTCATGTTCTACGTCCTTCTCCCTTTTCCCCTGTGGCTCTTGTTTAACCATTTCCTGTCTTGCCACACCTTCCTCATCTTCCCCCTCAGACTCTGGTATCAACCCCAGAAGTGTGATGCAGTGATACTTCAGAGTTTTCCAGTCCCAGAATTCGGGATCAAAAGGCCAGTGGGCTTTGAGTGCCAGGAGCAGCTCACAGCGCAGCGAGTTAGGAATAACCCCATTTTCCTGGTCATACTTCTGGTCAGGGCGCAAGTAATGCTCTTCAAGGCAGCGAAAGACCTCCTGGCTGGGCCCAAGGAGGAACTCTGTGAGCAGGCAGGCACGTAATACCTCAAGGTCATCTGGAAGAAGGCAGGAAACCGTCTTGCAGACAGAGATCCTGGTTTCTGAGTCATCCTGCTTTGGAAGTCTGAGGGCTTTAACAGAAAGCTCCACTGAAGAAGCTAGTCCAAGTTCTTCTGCCTGAAAAAAATAATTAAACCTCATTATGCATTGACTGGAGATTAATATTAGCTGTTATGATCATAGAATATTTATGGGTTCCTATTGCCATCACCCTTTGGTCATAATCCAAGGTTAATCCATATTTTATCCATCTCAGTGTGACATTGTGCATACAAAAAATACATTGTTATGGTACAAAATGCCTTTTAATGCATTTTAGAGCAGAAGTTCTTAAAACTTTTAGCAAGAACCCAAATTGAGGAAATTGAGACTTTTCCTTTACCGAGTCAGGCGCAATAAATCCCATTTGTCATTTTGGGATTGGGAGTAGGTCCCATAGTTTAAGAGATGCTGCACTAGATTAATGCTACATAACTTAACCATTACATTAATTCCAATATCAAAAGGGACAATATGGCTGCTTGTTTGGTCTCACCTCTGTCCGAATTACACGGACCAGGTAAAGCAAATGGTCGACTGTTTTGGCAATGGCACCTAGCTGAAGGCATCGCTCCAGTAGGGACTCCAAAGAAGGGTCGATCCTCCTCTGAAGCTTACTCCACAGCAGGGTCAACTCCCTTTGGATAACAAGACAACGTAGCAATGACAAACAATTTTGTGACCCTCTAAATTCTTATACGTATGCACAAACACTTCACCGAATCTCTTGTGACCCCCACCCCAACCACAAAAGTTATAAGGATATCCAGAAAACTCATGGAGTCCAAGAATGATGGATGTTGACCTGTTCTCGTACATGTAGGCTACACCTTGCACAATGGGTACACACCAGGAGCAGTAAAGGCTCTGTTGCTGAAGCTGCTGTGTCAGGAAAGTAGTACACAAAATGAAGGCTGTATTTTCCTCCCCTTCCGTCTCCAAGTTACACGTGATCTCCAGGACATCCTTACAGTCAAGTCTGGATATCTGTAAGAAAGTGTAGAATGCATATTAAAAGAATGATTAGAAAGCAATAGTAAAGACAAAACCAATGACAATCAAATCACAAATAGTCTGTGGTTGGTACTGGTAAATTATTAACAATGAAGGAGATAGTGAGTCTTTATGGAATATCTTTATCATGGCTGATGTTTGGCCTCACAAAGTTCAGAGTAATAAAATGGCACCCGTCACTGAAACACGCTTTAATACCTCCATGATGGCTTCCTCATTGGGCAGCAGGTGGCAAAGCAGGGAGACGTACGTCTGACGGAAGGTAGCTTGGTTGGAGATGAGGCTACTTTCAGTGCACGCCTTGGCCAGCACCACTGCCTTGGCGACCTCACCCATCTTCTCCAGGTGCTTCACTCGCATCTCCATGAAGCCCTCCCCCTCCAAGCTAATGTAGGCATCAACTAGGGAGGGAAAGAGGGAGGCGAAAAGAAAACGTTTATGAGAGAGATAGGGAGAGAAATTAGTGATAAGCTAATGACTGCGACCACAATCCCAGCCGGGTGATAAGCAATACAAAATAACGGTCTCTGCCAACCTTGGTCTGAGTTGGTGGGCTGGCCAGTGAGGAGGGCAGTAAGGACAGGGTTGCTCCAAGCCCCTCCCTCTCCTGTGATCTGGAGCAGGGCTTGGAGGTCTGTGCTCCCATACTGCAACAAGGTATCATGGGCAATCTGCAAGACAGTCAAGGGGTGAGCAGTTAAAATAATCACCAAGAGTTTAAAAGACATTAAAACAAACAAGACATTAAATCCTTAGAATGCATTTTTCATTGCTTTGTATTGTATTGTCGCTTGTGTTGAGCACACAGAGTAAGCTCTGGTTTGAAAAGTGCTATATAAATAAAGATTTACTTAGAGCTGAGCCAACATCAACTCGTCTGAACTGAACTGTAAAGTCATGTGTTGGCTTGGTTTGAAATCTTGCAAATGTATTGTAATCAGTAGTGCACCAATACCCATCAGCCCGAAGTGCTCACAACTAGTTATCAGGCTACAGAAAGCAAGGCCATCACTACCAAGAACTTGCACGCATGACTGCACACATTCTGAAAGACATATTAATGTGGGATATAATAAACCCGTTGGAAATTTTTGTAGTTGCTCCCCAAGGGCAGAGAGTTGATTAAGTAAAGAATCATAGATTGTTGTGTCTACCCTCAGTTCCTGCCCTGGGCTGATAGGGCACTGATGTAAAGTTAACAATTTCCCACACAGCACCAAATAGAAAAATGAATGTCATGCAAAATATGCATTTTAACTGTTCAAAAAAGGCTTCACTATTAGAACATTTAGAGACTGAAATATGCGTACATAGAGCTTCAATGCACAGTGGCTTGACCCAACTGTAATGATATTCGATATCTTTTTTTTTTTTTTTTAATAGAAATCATTTAGTCCTGTAAATGTGTTTTTACAGCTGCAATACAGCGCAAAATAATTTTAAAGGGTGATGCAACGGACCTGTCTCTGCTTTTGTTGAGACAACAAAATTATTTGTATTCCAATAAAACCAGAAGTGAGTGTGGTTTACACAGAAATGTAAAAAAAAAAAAAAAAAAGGCAGAAATTCCTGATTTATTTATTGCCTTGATATAATTGAGATTGCTATTGTTGCGATATTAAAGCATTAAAGTCATGGTTCTACAATGACCTATTATAATAAGTAAGTATAACTAATTCTCTGCTTTGTAAAGCTGTAAGGGGGGACGGACACGGACGGACCACCTTGGCTGGATCTGCACTGACTGAAGTGTTTGTTTAGGTTCAACAACTAGAGAACAGAGACAAAATATTGGACAAGTTAGTTTTCACAGCTGCACACTTTCTCAGCCTCTAGACTGTGATAACAATCTCATACACAATTAGTTCAGCTCCCAAATTATTCCTCTCCAAATAATTAATTGACTCATAACAATTGTTGAACCCATAAACCACTGAGGATTTTCTCCATCACCTGAATCCGCAACCTATTCCCAGACGAGCATTTTTAAAACACCCTTTACCTGAACAAAATGGTGGAACTGAACCCAGGCTTCATAGGGGATTTCGTTTTCAGGCACCGACAACAACAGTTCAAAACAGCTCCTGCAAGCGAGAAAATTAAAGTGTAAGGATAGATTCTTGAACATCTGGCAATAAGAAAACAGAAACAGAAACCAAGCTCTGAAAATAAAACGCCTGAAAATTTAAGCCAAGCTACACAAAAAAATGTAGTGACAAGACACTCCTATAAACTGTGGTAATGTATCAACCACTAATGTTTATAGCACGTCATTTCTAACTGCGTTGGTGGTAAAAGCAAGCACAACATACTGATTTGTTAAAGGGAGTTCAATATTGTGCAAGCAAATGCACAATAGTATATTTTTACCAACCTAACCTAGTCCAATCAAGCTTGCCAAAGATGTAACAGATCTCCATGAAGCGTCATTGTGCCCTAGACTACACAATCTGCTACCTCCTGATCAAATATTTCTGACTTCTTTGTTGTTGGCAATAAGCATATCTCACATCATGATGAATCCTTCTTTATTGGAATATTTGTCAGTACTCACAGAGCTAGTCTCTTCAACACAAGGGCCACGCTGTCTGACTCTGCAGTGAGGTGAGATCTGGCGGCAGCAAAGCAGTTTATGGACAGGCAGTAGACCTCCAGAAGAGGCAGACCATGCTCCACAGAGTTCCTGCTCCCAGCATAGTGCATCAGTGCCTATAAATAAAACAGACACACACAGCAGATGTAAACAGTAAAGAAAAAATTCTGAGAACATATTGTGTATCCTACAACCCATCAAGTGGTAATAAGCAAACTATGAACTTTTTTTGTGTGTGTGTGCGCGTCTGGCAAATATTTTCCAAGATCCGATAAGGGAGACATCTGTCTAGATGAACAGGGGTTTGACACCTTGGGGAGATGCCAGTCTATACCCGATTGATCCCAGCTGGCTCTCTGTCTTGTGTGGGGGTTTCCTGATTGGGCCTAAGGGGAATTGACTAAACAGAAAATGACATCCATATACCTCCAACAGCAAGCAAATATACACTACAGGACCTGACTCATATAGGGCAAGGTATCATACAAAATCTATTGACACTAAGGGGGCCAGTTCGTTTGACTAGTGTGAACACTGTGCCCCGGTCCACTTGAAAAGGTGGTCTCGAGTACGGTTCATGTGTACTCGGGTACGGTTCGCATCAGGTGTGAAAACTAACTGTACCAAAACAGGGAAGTGGACTGCTATTTAGAATGTGATGTCATAACTATTAGATTTTTCTGTCCCATTCAAACATGGCCACGAAAGGATCTCTCCAGCCTACTGAAGAAATGAAATGACTGCTTGAAATTTGGGCAGACGAAAGCATACAATCACTGGACATTAACTGGACATTACACACAAAAATGCCAAGATTTATGGAAGAAATCGTAATCGTAGTCGATGACGCAAGTGTACTTTTCTTCTTCTTCACATTTATTGGTGGATTGCAAACCAACTAGGTGCATATCGCCACCTACTGTATCGGAGTGTGTAGATACGCAGTTGTACTCGGGTATGGAACAACATTACTAATCTGAAAGCTGGGGTGGGTGAAGGCAATTGTACTCAGGCATGGTACATAGCAATCGTACCTAATATGAAAACCTCCCTTATGCCTGTGTATGTACTTTAAGGCAAAATGTGCGATTGGTCTGGATTGGTTTGGATTGGTCACATTGCCCCACTTCTGTTTGTTTTGTAAACAATGTGATTGTTGGCTGTTGAAGCATTTCACCCAACAGAAAACTGTTAAAAGCCACTCAAACACAGGGCAACTCCTCTGTATTTACTGCCGAAATTCACTAAGTGACTGAGGTAATGTGTAAACCAAAACAACAATGTCGCAACATGGAAGCACTTTAAAACCAATCGCAGATTGTGCCTTTATAGTTTATACTGGTACTATAAAATGGCACTTTTCTATGTTAAAGGTGAAATATGTAGTATTTTCTACCCCCCACCCTCCTGCTCTGCTAGATGTTGGGAGCATTGTTGTGTTGTGGGACAAAAACACAACAGGTTTCATCAGGCCATTTTTGCAGGATTGGTATGCATTTTACAACTGAAGAAAATGTTTTTGGAGCTCGCCAACTTGCACTGTTAATGCTACTAATTCATTGTTAATTGTTAATCTTATAGATGGTAGTCGTGTCAGCCATGACAGTATTGTTGTCATGGAGATACAACTACCACTAATCAGCTATGAAATCACAATTTCCTAGTGTATATGCCTCATGCTAAATTAGGAGTCATGTCCAAATGTGTGTTCTATTGCATGTATGGTAAAGAAGTCCAAGAAAGAGTCCATGTGAAAGTTATTCATTACTACTGTAACATATTGCATTGTCCTACATTGAGTGTTGCAGTGTAATACTGTAAGTTAGCTATTTAATAGCTGTCTAATCATGCTTCTACTGAAGCTGAACCAAAGGTCCACAAGAGATGTGAAATGCAAACGTTATTGATTTGGACACATTCCACTGTTCTGTACTAACTATTAGTTTAACAGAAAGTAAGCACTAATGTGCAATATACGTACATTGTGTTAACAATGTAAAAATATTTTGTTTGCATGTCATTAAATGCAACTTCCAACTATTAGATTTGCTGTTTATTTTAATCTATAATATTAGCAATTCCCAAGTTTTACTTTTTTTGTACATTTGAAAGTTGATACTTGAGAAGTAGATGAGAAGTCTGACTTTTAGGGCCCGTTGAGACCTGGTAATAAAATGTGTCCTGGGTGATCTGATCACAAGTGGACAGCTCTAAAGATTGCACTTCACACCTGGCATTGGAATGCGTCTCAAATGCATCTTGAGCAATCATTTGTGATCAAGATCTCGTGTCCCTGTCCAATGCAAATTATCACGTACATCCTATAAAAATGTCTGAACAACTAATGTGCTAACTTTATGAAGTAAAGTCACATTTTATTTATATTATCAGTCGTTATATACAAAGTAGAATATGAAAAGAAAATGCATCATGCCTGCAGGCACATTTTGGAAGTCTGTATGAGGAAATAAACAAAGAAAACTGTTTTTGTTGCATGATGAGTGGGTCCTACTGTCTCTGTTAGACCAGTGTACAAAGACAATCTCCCGGACTGCTCATCGACAGACTGCGGTCGCAGAAAGTGGAGATGTACAAGGTTTAGTTATTATTTTTGTGGTGGACTGTAGATGTAACAGGTGTCTATTCAGGTTCCCAATCATCATGATCCAACTCCACTTTAACATTGGAACCCCCATCAGATTCGGTCAGGTCAGGCTTTAGCAGAACAACAAGTGCATCCTCTGCAGCCATCCTTGATGTTGACATAGTATATTTGTGTATGAGGGTTTTCCGCAGGTGAGTTATCCTATATAATTTCACTGTTGTATAATTTCCAAACACAATTATTCATTCCCCCCCACTAAAGTCTTCCTCACCTTCATTACACTATTGTTCTGGAAGTACTTTGGTGATTACATGTGTGAAATAAGTTTCAGTAGAGGATTGATGGTACTTATCAATGTTAAACAAATGCAGCTACCATTCACGTGTTGAATAGTGGCTGGAGGAGGAGACATTTACACCTGGGTACTGACACAAAGTGCTGTGGCAAATAATGGTCAATAGTTTACTCACTACACTGCATGTGTCACGTGTCTACGGCCACCTCCGAATGTGACTTGAGTGATCTGATCCCAATGTGTCTTCAAAACGTTTTGGGTACGTTCACGCCTGTATTTAGAGCCGTCCACTTGTGACTGGATCACCCAGGACACAGTTTAATGCCAGGTCTGAACAGGCCCTTACTTAAGTCATTCTTTGACAAAGTAACTGTACTTTAACTTTAAGTATACATTCTGAATACTTTTTCACCGCTGCAAAGACCAATTACAATGAAATAAAACTTTCATAGAAAAATATAATTATGATTGCTGTATTGACCGTGGTAGATGGGCCCTCTGGCGGGCTCACATGGGCACAAACTTGGTATAGTTCTCTGATCAGTGTTCCCAACAACAAAAGGGATCAAGAAATGTGGCCACAATTCAAAATGTGCCTGAAATCACGAGCTTTTTTTTTTTTGCAATAGCAGCGTGCATTTTATCACAATGGCAATCACACATTTGCTTTTCTAATATGCATTTTAATTTTACCATAAGTTTGCATTCTTTTCACATCACCTTGCCTAAATTAGTATTTTGGCATTCTAGCTCTTTACTTTAAATTATTTTAAATGTGGCCCATATTTAAATTCTCACAACTCAGCTATCGGCTACTTAACATAGTCTACCATGCCTATCCAAGTTAGATCCCCTGAGTATGATAGTTGTAGTAGGCCTATTCTGTTGTTTGGCATTCAATACAGGCTTATGTAAATCTATGGCATTCACCGCTGGCGCCATAGTATATTTCATACCTGCCAAATGTGCCATTTTATTTAGGTGTAGTTGTGGAAAGGGGGCACTTGGTGTGTGGACAATCGGGGATACCACACAGTGTTGATCCAGGTCTGCACGCCGTATTAAAAATTTACCGAAAGGTGGCGCCTCCAAACTTGGTTCGAACTGAATCGCTTTGTGAACCGTTACACCCCTAATTGATATTAAAATTGGTACACTACTTACTGCAAATTTTGAACTTACAAGTGAATGATTAATCCATTTTAAGTGAAGTGTCCATAGTATCCACCAAACCTAAACAAGTTTGTCACTTCTACCTTTACTGGCTGGTAGACAGTTAATATTGAACATTCACAGTAGTATCAGCATCCCAAGAGCCCCATTTGCCAGACGGCAGGCACCTTGGTGGTTGGTGCCATTCTTGTCTAAAGGATGTACTAAATTAATTCCCCTCAGTCTAAATATGCAAGTCTCTCTCAAGGGGAGCGAATGAAAACAGCTCAACCCTGGAGACCTGTGTAGGTGTACTCATGACATCAAGACTGCTTCCGATTTTAAGAGACAAGACAACCCTAAAGCAGACTCCACGTTATGCATTTAACATAAGATAGTTCTACTGAATTTTGTCCACATTTTTATATAATAATAATAGTATAATAATATACGTATTTAATGTAGTGGTACCAGGTAGGAACAAGCCATCGTACTAATATTCTCTAAAATAATCTACAACACTAATAGCAGGGTGGAAAGTAACTACAGTCTCAATCCAGATAACAGTAAACTTCTCCCTGACTTGCAGTCACTTTGGCATGTAACCCAACATAATTTAGAAGTCTATTAGAAAATAAAATAAAAGTTGCAGGTTAATGTAGGGGTTTTCCAGCCACTGTGGACAATGCTACTGTATAAAAGATTAATTTCCTGCCCTGTCACAGCATCCACAAAACGTACTGTTAATGATGCAACTACTAGGATTGTCTGGTAAGATCCAATTCTTGTTTTTGACAGTTGAAGATTCTCATTTTTACAGATTTATGATTTTAGGAATAACAAATTAGATTTCAAAGTGCGGGACTCCACGGTAGATGAGGAAAAATAACAATATGGTATGGCATGGCTTGCCAGTCCATTTTAAATAAAAATACATTAAACTAGTGGCAAACTATTTGAGACCATGGTATTGAAATGAATACAAAATTGTTTGTCTCAAACCTCAAACATAAGCAATACTTTAATCATCTACCAATGCTGATAACCACTTGCAGACCATTGCTTATCCATGCCCTGCAGGTAGATGAAATTAGAAATAACCTTAACGAAACGATATGCTGCCCCACCCCGTACACATTTATGCATCCTCTTCCAGCTGTGATAACATCGTGTAAAACGCCAAACCCCTTCTCTATTTGCGGAAATGTCTGCATTACCTATAATAAGAACGCCAATTAAACGTGAGCCACCGATAGCTCACTGCTCAACTTTGTTAAGAAACAGACACTACCAGCAGCTAGAAATACTGCAAAAGAATTTGGGCAATGTGCGTCACTCCGCTGCCCATGCATTATTAGCCTAATGATGAAATGCTGAATACGTTTTAAGCTGCGAAATAATGTGCACACGCAAATACGAAAGTAAACAACAACCGCTCTTTCGCCGTCTGAATATATACCCAACTCAGCCTGGTAGCGGGCCAACGACAGTCGTCGTAGGCCGTCGTAGACCAGCTTGCAGGGCTACGAGAAAAACAATCCTGCGTGCTAGGCTAAGGATAGCTTTTTTCGATGGTGCCTGCACACTATTACCTGGCAGAAGTTGTCGCAGTACTCGGTGGACGACGTTACGGACAACTCTTGTTGCCTGAGCACGTCTTCGAAGGCTCTCAGCGTGGCCAGCAAGGTTTCCATCGCGACGAGGGTGTCCTCGGCGGTGTCCAGGGCCCGACTGCTCCGATCGGGTTCTGGCTCGACGTTGCTCTCCGCCATCTTCGCACTCCGCCACAGCGCGTATGCAGCGAAGCCAGTTCAGTCACGTCATGTGACCTCTCTACTCGTGTTGGTGCGCTCCATCCTCCAGGTGGCTTGCAGTGTACTTATGTACTTTTGTTTTTATTACTGGCTTCGTTTCTCTTTTATTTTCTTTGCCTTCTTTTCTGCCCTTACGAATGCCGCTGATTGTATTACGTCTTATGTTGTGGTTGTCTGTTCTGTTCTCTATTGTTTGTACGAAGCACTTTGTAACTGCTGGTTTGAAAAATGCAATCTAAATAAAGATAGACTTACTTACTTACTTAATTTAGCAGCAGACGAGTATATATATTTAATATGAACTGCATGCGAAATAATTGAGAGTAAATAATTTAATAATTGTGAGTTTGAGCAAAGGCAATTTGACTATTTCACATTTAAGATTTGTGATGTAATGTGGGATTTATTTTACCTCTTTTCTATGTAGACGTTTTATTTTCTTGAAAAATGATATGTGGTGCCCCCTACAGGTGTACATGCGTCATACGTAACGTAATGTAACGTAATGTTCTTGACCCGGAAATAATTCCGTATTTTCGCCGAAACACGTGTATAAGGTAAGCACGTCCAAAACAAATATATCAGAAAGGATTTCAAGGATCAAAGTAAGATATCACTGTTTTCTGGTACCATTATTCTTTAATTAGTGCAGAGTTAGACACTCCAGTTTATAAGTGCTGTTTTGCGAGCTGATATAACTTGTTACTTATCACGTTTTATCAACTTGTTTATTCCGCAAAAGCATAGCGGTGGCTAGTTAGCTAGTAAACCCTTATGCTTTACAGATCTTTCAATACGACAATAACAAAAGTAGAAAAAGCTTCCCAGTGTCATTAGAACCAAAATGTCCATATCTTTGTTGCTCACTAAATTCTAACAAGTCAACTGTTTACAGAATAGTACAATGGGGAAATCCAAACAAACAGGAAACCACAAGAGTGACAAAAAGAAGAACATTGCTAAAACATGGAAGACGAAGCGCAGGACCAAAGACTTGGACCAGATCCACTCAGACATGAAGCCAGAGACAGCTGCTAAGCTGCTTAAACAAGAGGTGGACTATGATGTTACAGGATGTGCCCAACACTACTGTTTACATTGCGCGTAAGTGTTTTCCTTTTACCCTTTCTAACAGGACAATGGACCAGATGAATAAATATGCTTTCCTCCTAGATTGCCATTATTGTGTCCAAACCCTTTACTCTTATCTTTCCAATCTGACAGATTTTTCTGAATATCTCATCAAATGCCAATACTTATTTCTACTACCTCGCGAATCAACTTCAGTACATTCCCAATTGGATCAGCACCAACAACCAAAATAACCCATGGTTAGAATTTGAACAATCTAACCAAGTGACCTACAACTATCTGAATTATACCTCAATAAATCAGCAAGAAAACTCCCTTGCTTTAAAAACACCATTAATTCCACTCTGAAAGCTTGGTGAAAGATAAATAAACTCTCCAATTTTGACCTGCCATCCTGCATATTCACTCAGCTCAAAATGGGCCTCACTAACTCTGATATATACACTGACTGCACTCAAAGTACCGGACACTTACTACCATGTCACCTGGCTCTGTCTTCCTATACAACAGTTTTGGGAATATATCACATTCCATATCTGCATTCCTAGACAGCAGCATCCACTTTCCCCCTCCTCCAATCCTTAACCACCCTAACTTGCTGAATTAATGCTACGTTATATGTTCACATACAGACCAGGGTTGAATGATATGGACAAAATATCATATTGTGATTATTTTAGCAGATTCTGTGATTGCAATATGATTTGCAATATGATTTTTAAGGTCTAGTCTTTACTTTAGCATCTACATTTCATTTTCATGTAGCTTAAAACTCTTTCAGTAGTACTTTTATAATATGCTTTTGTATCTTATTCGATTTTGGAGAGATTACCGATCTCCTTGTATTATATAGACATAGTATGTCTGGGGGTGAGTGAAGTACAAATTACTGATATCTGACCATTTTATGTTTTTGGCTAATGTTTGTTTGCTCTATAAGATATTTCATGATCTTGCCCCACCACCACTTAAAGAAATTGTAACACATTCTAGAACAAGTACACGATCAACCAGATCCTCCACAAGAGGAGACTGCCATGTCAAATTTCGATCCACAACCTTTGGTAGGACAGCCTTTTCAATTAAAGCCTCTGAGCAGTGGAACACCCTGCCATCTAGTATTAGAGAGTCCAATACATTTGCACATTTTAAACTCGGTACCAAGAAATGGCTAAAAGAAAACCAGACCTGCAACCATTAGCTGCTGTGTGATGACATGTGTTCGTGTGTGTGTGTATGTATGTGTATGCATGCGTGTGTGCATGTGGGTGTGTGCGCATGCGGGCATACATGCGCGCGTGTGTGAGGGCATGTAAGTGGTTATGTGGTATGCATTGGAATGTCTACGTGGACAAATGAAATGTTAATTGTTCTTAGAAATGCCGATAGAAATGTTTTATTTTTATTGTTCTGTACTGTATGTACTGTAGACTCAATTTGTATTGTATGTTTGTAAGTGTATTGCTATGTTCCCTATGTTGTTTGT
>OMKK01032922.1:0-20219 GCA_900302305.1 Polymixia japonica | reverse complement strand
GTTGTACTATAGCCATTATTTTGACTCCAATTGGTGGATTTTCAATTAAAGCAATTACAATTAAAATGTGTGTGCACTTTCTTCTTGAATTGTGAACACACACACACACACACACACACACACACACACACACACACACACACACACACACACACACACACAGACACACACACACACACCCACACACACACACTCACACACACACTCACACCGTACTCTCGCACGCACACACACACACACACACACACACACACACACACACACACACACACACACACAGAGCTACAAAGACATGCATACACCAAGGTTCTGTATACATACACACAAAACCCAATTCCGACGTACTTTAACCAGCCAATTAAATAAACATTGCTCTCACTCCTGACTAGAGCGAGAAATATGTTTCATATGTATAGTGGACAGTTATGAGTATGTTACTGTAGATTGTACAGTTTAGCAGGTTCCTTTTGTATTCTACTGTTTCTCTATTTTGTGCTCTGTAAACCAGCGCTGCCCAAGTTGTTCTGATTTTCCAGAGACCTTTAATATCATAGACATCACCACGCTTCAGTCCTGAGGGTGGAGCTGGGAATCGCTTGAAGAGAGAAGTCGAAATCATCCAAAAGATAAAAGAAGGAATTCCAGCACGGAGAACCTGTGCACGGATTTGTTGTGTCAACGTTTAGGTCTAATGATCTCTGGTCGTTTCACGTGCGCGGGACTTTGGTTAAATCTTTGTCCTCATAAAGGCTGCCAGATGGAAAGGTTGACGCAACAAATAGGTGGAGAGGTGTTTGTCCTGGATGTCTCAATCTTTTGGGGGCCCAAACGTTTCGACATGAGAGGCCAAAGGTTAAACTGTAACACAGGTAAAATGGAACTGAATATTGACTATTCAGAGATATGAGTTTCTCAGCTCTGTAGAGAGAGAGCAGGATGTTGTGGGGAGCAGAGGCACCTTCACCCGGAGGTCCCAGGTTCAAACCCCGCTGTCAGGAGGCACCCAACCTGCTGAAGTGTCTTTGAGCAAGATGATCCTTACAATGTATCCTTACAACGTCTAGTATCACTGAACCTGTACTCTACAACATAACTTCCATACAAAGACCAATACAGTATTACATTAACAGCAATATTCATTCTGATTGTTAATATGTCATGTTATGAGTGGGCAATGAGCATCGATTGGATTGTAAAGAGTATATCATAAATAATATGCTTTGTTATGAGCAGGTTATCCACAAATCACTTCTACACTATCAATAAATTAAATCAAAACAGAGCAAATATCTTAGGACTCTTTTGAACCCAGTTTGAGGCCCACACAGAATCTTGTGGGGGCCAGATTTGGTACTTAGGGCAACCCTGCGTTAAAGCATCGTAGCAATCCTCATTATAAGCTGTAAAGTATATTTTATGACCTGTCGCCTCACTATGATGGTACGACCGTCAGAGTGAGCTGGTGAGAGATGGAGATGTATGTTCTCAGTGTTTGAAATGTGTCGATTTGTTTGTACATCCTTTCATTTTTTTATTTCCCTTTGTTTAGTTGCCACTGTTAAGGATACAATAATAAAATGATTGAAAATAATATTGTGGTTTAACTACTTGAAACGTTGCATTTCATTTGTCGATCAGTGATCTACTTATTTTAATTAGATATATAGTAGTATTTTGTTGATTCCACAGCAGGAAATTATTTCCTCAGCAAAACACTACAAGTGACACAATGCATATAACGCACAGTATCCCAACAAATAAAAACATAACTTTTGCGTTGTGGGTAAGATATAATATAAGCCATGTCTGTGGAGAGTAACTGAACTTGGAGCGTGTTTTTGCTGCAGTAATTTCATAATCGGCCACTAGAGGCCGCTCTGCTGTCACTTATTACATGTCTTACCTGCGTGACGTCATGTTCCAGCCACTACCAAAGACTTTAAAATATCAAGATGGCTACAAACGTAGGACGAGAAATCAGTTCACACAAAATGAAGAAAATGTTCATGAATATGTTAAGTCATTTAGCAGTGTATCCGTAGATAACATGTAAAACAGCTAATTCATTCATTCTAGGTCTCATATCGCTATCAGTAGCCTACTTTGCTAATACATTAAACATTACTCTGTCTGGTTAAATTAAATAAACCTCTCCCAGAAAAAAAAGATATTGAACCGAATGTTAAACACTCAGTCAATAAAGAAGAGGTATAGTCTGTTTAACGGGAGAAGACGGAAGTAGCTAGAAGTGGAGTCTCTCGCTTCGATCTTATTCTTTCTGCCGCTACTAGTTTGTATTATATCAGTAAAATAATACTAATACAAATAACACAAATAATAATAATAATACTAACAATGACACAAATAATAAAACAATAAACACAGCAGTGCCAATGGAACTATATGGAATACTTGTATGAATCTAAACAGTTTATTTGTTGTAACATCATTTTATCCTAACATCATTCAATATATTTTTAAAGTGGAAAAATTATGGGGGAAAAATTAAATTAGTTGTGAAATCGTTTCAGGTCTTAATGTCTTCAGGAAACGGGATCCATTTTGTGAAGCTTCAACAAACCAGAACAAACTGAAAGTGAAAGAAATTTGTCCTCCGTGAAAAGCGCTGACGCACTGAAGCAGCTCCCAGATCAGTTTCATCTCTACTTTAGTCTAATATCCATCCGTGGATCAGTTCTGGCTCTTATATTGGAGAGATAATATCCCCTGAATAACACCTTTGCCAAAAGATGCTCAGCACTTCGCAACCTTGTCAATTAGAGAGCGCAGGTTTTTCCTTTGAAAACACTCGCAGGTAAGATACATCCACACACACAGACACACACACAGACACACACACACTGCAAATGAAAAGAACATCAGTTTTTGACCATCCTGTCCTTGAGCAAGACGAAGTATTCTTTTAACATTTAGTATCTGTAGCCGAGCATGTGCTCTGCAAGAGTTTCCCTACAGGGATCAATAAAGTACCACATTAACATTATTATTCATTATATCATGAATAGCATATGCTTGTTTACATTGAGAATTAAACTCAACACAACATCTTTTGACTTGATGTTGCAGACTTTATGCGTATTGAGTGTGCATGGCATCATAATTCATACAGAAAGGTGTAATGGATATTATGAGACTGAATCAGCGCTTTCCAGCTGGCCTGCTCGTCTGTAGCTATGCCTAAATATATTCATTCATTCATTCATCCATAGGAATGACGTGTTGGAGTCCAGTTTGTCAGGGCTTCAAGGCTACAAGGCTCCCAAAGCCAGAAAGACAGGGACCACCATCGCTGGTATACTCTACAAGGTGAGTTCTCCACAGCCAGGGCCTCTTAAACATTCACAGCAGAATATAAACATTTGAATATAGCCTCACTCCTGGACCCAGGTCATTAAACATTGTTACTTTATCAAGAAACCTGCTCTAACAGTATAGTTTCTAACACTTGTAGAAAAACAAAAAGTGTGTGTGTGTGTTTGTTTGTGTGTGTGTGTGTGTGTGTGTGTGTGTAGTCTATTCCTACCAACCCAACCTTTATTAAAGAGAGTAGGCTAGTCACAATGTAGCATTTAGGACTCAAACCCTCTAAACAGCCAGTGAGTATACATAGCCTCATAAATCCCTGTCCCCCTCCACCAGGATGGGGTGATCCTGGGAGCTGACACCAGAGCCACAGACGACATGGTGGTGGCCGACAAAAACTGCATGAAGATCCACTACATCGCTCCCAAGATCTAGTGAGTAGACCAGGGGCCATAAACATGCTCCTGGACGTCATCATTTACAAGTTTTCTAAATGGACGGAAGCATTATCTATAAAATGGCCTACGTTCATCTAAAGTAACGTACGTATGTTATGTACATAACTAAACTAAACTAACATAAATTAACTCCGGGAGGAACGCATGTGAATTGCAATTTTGTCCCGTGATTGCGGCTCAGTTATCGTTATGTCCTATAATTTCAGTCATTACGTGGGCTCATATCAATACCGTTAAATATTATCGCAGGCTACTTCAACACAATTCGGTGAAGGTTCGCGTGCGGTTCAACTCGACACAGTTCAGCCCGGCGTGTGATACAGAGTTGCCGCTTCGAGGATGCGAAGTTGCTAGGAGTGGCACGTTGCCTGGTAACGAAACAGATACACTGTTGCAAGCTATCTACCGCCTAGAAGGCTGCGCGTCCACAGACTGACAGGCCTGAGCTCTGCATATTAAATTAAAACGTTTTGTTTTTCATATTTCCCGTTCATTTGTCTTGGGCGCTGCACAAAAACTCTTAGGCGCTGCACCCAAGTCTTATAATGGCAGGGAAAACACTGTGTGATCACAGCTTTGGGTGATCATAATCTGACAGGCTCTCAGATTATGATATCCCTCTCTATCTCATTGTCCCCATCTAAATGTCCTCATTTACTGTGTATTATTAATTAAAGGTAGTTATATCATTTAGTGTTAAAGGGTTTCTGTTTCCTAAAAGGACATGTATCATGTTCATTGAGGGTTCAAACAATAACCCTGAAAGATTGTATTGGAGCCTGATGTTGATTTCAGTTTCCCAATACTGAACCCATGAGTGAAATGATACCCTGAATCAGTCACAGTCGCGCCAGGCTGTTGATAAATAAGGCCTAACTTGAGAAATAGGGAACATACCCTTTAACCCTGCTGTCGTTCCCGTGTGTCTCGCAGTTGTTGCGGAGCGGGCGTGGCCGCGGACGCTGACATCACCACTCAGATGATGTCATCCAACGTGGAGCTGCACACCCTCAACACAGGCCGCCCCCCCCTGGTCGCCATGGTGACCAGGCAGCTGAAACAGATTCTCTTCAGGTATGAGATGCAGAGAGTTGTTAAAAAAATAAAAACTGCCCCGGCAGGTTGGTTCCATCTTAAAACGAAAGAAACAGTGTCAGAGATGCACTAGAACTCAGCTAATTTAGGTGTATACAACTTTTACATGTAGTTCTTAGGACATGTTTGTCTGGTAATAGTCTGACATCTGAGAGAGAGAGAGAGATTCAAGACGGTGGTTGGTAGATACTCACTGAGCTGTAGCTACCTACCCACTATAACAGTTACCAGAGAGAGAGAGAGAGACAGACAGACAGAAGACTGTGTCCTGATGTCGTCCTGGTCTTGCAGATATCAGGGTCAAATTGGTGCGTCTCTGATTGTTGGAGGGGTCGACGTGACCGGAGCTCACCTCTACAGCGTCTATCCACACGGCTCTTACGACAAACTGCCCTTTGTCACCATGGGTACGTGTGTGTGTGTGTGTGGGTGTGTGTCTGAGCCTGCATGTGCGTGTGCTCATGCGTGAAAGGTAAAGAGAAGAGAGAGAAATATGGCTACATTTTTACAAACATTTATCAGCTGATCTTTCAGGACTTTTTCAAGTGACGCACAAAAATTGTATTCTGCTCCAAAAAAACTATAGAAGTGATCAGGCTTAAATTGTGAAAATTCTACATATTGTGGATGAAATCCAGCCACAAAGCCACATAACGACATGGAGATTGAGAGCGTCAAAAAGTACCGAAGACACAGATCTAAATAAATACATTCACAGGAGACATAGCAGACATTTTCAGGTATACGGTCGGTGACACACCTGTACAGTCATGTGATTCCATCCATAACCTCCGAAATCACATAATCAGACGTCACAGAATAGAAACATTAGTCTGTGTTTTCCCCATCTTTTTCAACTGGAGAATATGTATGTATGTATGTGTGTGTGTGTGTGTGTATGTAATTTCCCCGCGAATCAATGTGTCATTTTACGTTTTGGGGTTTCCATCAGTGGGTCAGCAGTATACCAGTGTTTTAGTTTGTAATGAGAGTCTGTGTGTGTGTGTGTGTGTGTGTGAGTGTGAGTGTGTGTGCGTGTGTGTGTGCGTGTGTGTGTGTGTATTCGTGCTGTGAGGTTTTGAGGAAAACCGATTGGATGAAGCTTGAGTGAGATAAAACCTCTGCTGGTGTTTGCAGGTTCTGGAGCTGAGTCTGCTGTCTCGGTGTTCGAGGACAGATTCAAACAAAACATGGAGGTGAGGCCTGGAGCCTACCATGAACTACAGCAGCTTTCCTCTGATAAACACAGTATTTTGCGACTATTTTCAATTAAAATTCTATTCTCTGTCCTCCCCTCTTTGCTATCTCACTCTCTCCTTTCTTCTCCTTCTGTTCTGTTCTATTTTCTCATTCTTTTCCTGTTCCCCTTCTTGTTTTCTCTCCTCCTCTTCTCTCCTTTCATCTCTTCTCCTCTCCTTTCTTTTCTCTCCTATCTTCTCTCTCTTCCTTTCCCCATCTCTGCTCTCTTGCTCCTCCCCACTCGTTCTCTCTCTCCTCTCTTCACACCTCTCTCCTCCTCTCCCTGTCCATCCCTCCCTTCTCCACTCACACTTCCTGTCTCTCCTCTCTCTTCCCACCTCCCCTTCTTCTTTCTCGTTCTCAGCTGGAAGAGGCCAAGCAGCTGGTTCGAGATGCCATCGTCGCTGGGATTTTCTGTGACCTGGGCTCAGGCAGCAACGTGGACCTGTGTGTCATCACAAAAGCTGGGGTGGAATACCTCCGAGGCTACGACAAGCCGGTCCAGAAGGGCAAAAGGTGAGTTGTGAAATATTAACGCCAATGCTCCACCAGGACCGGTTTTGATTTGGTTTTCCATCGTGCGTGTGTCGGAGCTGTGTCCACCAGGCACGGGCCACGCGTGTGTGAGCCGGACATATTTGTCGCAACTCCATTTTGAGTTATGGTTTTATATCAGTACACACACACACACACATGCAGTATTGTTTTCTTATTGCATATAGTGTGCATATAGTGTGAGCATTTCATTGGTTGACATTTATGACAGGAAGTTGTGGTTACTCAGGTTCTTCATTCATTCCAGCCTCCAGTGCCATCAGAATGATAGCTGACTAAATCAAGAATGTAAACTATTTCACATTCAAAGGGTTCTTCCACCACAGGGAGAATACTTGTCTGTTCTTTAAGTGGAAGGACTTGTTTCAGATCACCCTAACAACCATAACAATTTATCCTCTATCTCTCTTGTTTTTTCCAGGGAGGGACAGTACAGGTACAAGGTTGGCACCACAGAGGTCCTGACCAAAACAGTGACTCCTCTCACTCTGGACGTCGTTGATGAATCCGTTCAGACAATGGATACTCAATAAAATACATTCTCTAGGTCAAATAATACAAGATGTATGAGATACACCAATGTTTCCCCCTGTATTCATCAGCAGTGATCGGCCACCACACCAAACATTGTCAACAAAGCTGTAAAGAAAGGAATTAAAAACAAAACATACCAGAATGTTGCCCAAATGCAAACAGGTGTGGACCTACATGTTTCGCAATGACTTGTTACCACAAATAGAATAGTTATAGTGCTACATTCATTCATTCAAAATGACCCAATACCAGCCTGTAAACGGTCACAATGCCAAAATCAAATTTAATTCTCAAAACTAAAAAGCCTTCTTTCTCTGTGCAGAAAATAGTACTTCATGTTACATTTATATGCAATAAAGGCTTTTGTTTGTGAAATGCTTTCTTTGCTTTACTGTTTTTCAGACCATGTAAAGTTTCAATTTAATGTCCCAATTTTTATTCTAAATTGTTGAATGTTTGGCTTCTTTTGTGCTCGTTTAGATCTGTGATACTTAGAGTATGGTTATACTGGTTTTACATTTTTTTTAAGGTTTTTAATCAGACATCCAATCAGTGCGTCTGTACTCTATCCCCGACGTCAAATGTGCGTTTCAGTCCTAACCCCGGAGCAGCGTCGATACCCCGGTGAGTAAACAACAGCGTATAACTCCGTCTGGAAAACCACGCTAAACTTTAGACCCCGCCTACGCACTGGGCTGCGTAATCCAAATCAAACGCACCGGTAGTGTTTGTCCCGCCCACTGGCCCCCAGCTCATTGGCTCAGAGAGCAGCCTACAAAACGGCATCGTTTGAATTTCAGTTCTCTGCTGCTGTGTGTTTCAGAACGAAGACAACAAAAACTTCAGCTTTTATAAAGTTTAACTCGATCTTCTTTATAAAATTATTTTTTTGGGGAGAATATCATTCAACCCGCAGGTAGGTTTGGATTATATCGTTACATTAGCTGGGTAGCAGCTAAGCTAACACTAACTTTACTGATGGGGATTTAGTTTATAACGTGGTCTTATGTTTTGCTTTATAAGAAGCATGTCAGGAAACACATCTATTACTAAGTCTGGGTTAATTACACACAGAACAAGCACTTTTCTTAATAATAGATACTACCTAGTACTATAAAATATAACAATGCATACAAACCAATAATCTGCTACATTAAGAACTACTGTTTGTTGTTGGGCTGATTGACAGCAGGGCGGTGTCAGAGACAGACCAGGGTTCAAACCCCTACGTCAGCATCTACACTGCTGAAGTGCCCTTGAGCAAGAGAATCTACAGGGGCCGTGCTTTTAATGAGTAGGGGAGCAATATCAGTACAGGGGAAATTGAATTAATTATAGTCAATGGAGTCTCACACTACTGTTATTATAAAACACTTGACATGATTTGCTCTTCAGAGTCAGAGCTCTCCTGCAGGGGTTTTGTCCTGCTGTTGTATTGACGGTGGTTGGAGAAGATGCGTCACGATTCGTCATCCGTCCGGCGGAAAGGCAAAACTCCTAGACGCCGGCCCCAGCAGCCGACCCCGGGCCCCTCTGGCTCAACGCCCCGGTCCCCGAGACGGTCCCCGAGAGCCAGCGGGCCCCAGTCCCCGAGACGCAGCGGGCCCCAGTCCCCGAGACGCAGCGGACCCCGGTCCCCGAGACGCAGCGGACCCCGGTCCCCAAGACGCAGCGGGCCCCGGTCCCCAAAACGCAGCGGACAGTCAGGTGAGGGTGGGGCATTTGAGTAAAACACAGGAATCAAAAATATCAGAAAGGTTAAAACTCTACAATAAATATTGAAAATACAATGGTTGCTGTGCAGAATCTGTGGGCTACCAATAAACTTGTATGTCAGAAACATCTTTATTTTTTGTTCAAACTGAACGAATCCCTAATCCCCACAACAAGCCTCCTTGATAAATACGTCTACCATATGCCTGTCCGTGTCCCTTCACAGAGCGTCCGTCTCCCCGGGTGAAGAAGAGGTTCCGTCCAGGAACCAGGGCCCTGATGGAGATCCGCAAATACCAGAAGAGCCACGACCTGCTCCTCAGGAAGGGGCCCTTCGCACGCCTGGTAAGCCAGACGGCAAGAAACCCTGAACACGCCTCTGACACAGTTGTTGATTGAATAACGCTTTCCTCCTTGACTTCAGGTCCGTGAGGTGTGCCAGAGTTTTTCTAGGGATGAGCTGAGGTGGCAGGCCTACGCTATCCTGGCGCTGCAGGAGGTAAGCAGCTCTCATAATAGTGTTTCCTCTCCAGTTGTGCAGCTGCAGCCACACTACGCCAAAACACTGTTGTTCTTAACGGTCCATGTGATCCTGCAGAGAAGGTTACGGACTGGCGACTGGGCTGGTGAGATAACGGAGTACACACACCCCAGTGTCGGCCACAATGCAGGACTTGGGATTGTTGTGGTTACTGGAGGTTTAAAGCTGTACCCCAGCCAGTTTTACTTCCTGCTTTCTCCCTCAAGTTTTTCTCCAGACGGAAAACGGTGGTGTGGTTAGCAATCCAACATCACCTCTAGCAAAACCACGGCAGCTTGGATAGGGAACTGTACTTTTTACCAAGTACAGTTTTCGGAGGAGCTTGACATTTTGAATATTTGGCACAAAAATCACTTATTTGTCAAAACGTAGTATATGGCCGGACCGCGGCCAAAAGCCTTGTCGCTAGAGGGCTTTTAATTTGAAATGGATACATCGGCCAATGGGGAAACTCCACAGTTTTGGCTTGGATTTGGTCATAAGAACACAATATGCGCATGAGAAAATTTGTATAAACTGTAATAAATACCACTGTTGTTCATTGGCCTGTAATGTCAGGATTATTCTTCTAAATTGAATCTTTCCGTGCCTCTTCCTCCTCCTCCTCCTCCTCCTCCTCCTCCCCCTCCTCCCAGGCGGCAGAGGCGTTCCTTGTCAGGTTGTTCTCCGACGCCAACCTGTGTGCCATCCACGCCAAGCGGGTCACCCTGTTCCCTCGTGACGTTCAGCTGGCCCGGAGGATCCGGGGTGTGGAGGACATGTAACTTACAGCAGGAGAGCTGGAGGAGCGTCGAGGGCGGAGCGCTGCTGATGAGTTAGGATTCTCTGACAGACACCGGTAACATTATTGGGAGAAGGTATCCGCCCTGGACTAGTTTAAGTGCAAAAGGCCATACGTCTGTTTTGGAAGAAACTCACGACCTGACGTTCATCTTTCAATAAGTGTGAAATATAGCGGATCCATTACGTAAAAGTGATTTCATTTTACCAACTGTGGACTTGCGTTTGCTACAGTTGTGTTAGAAAGTACCATCTATATATAAATTTTAATTTATGCTGTCACTTCTGGAAGAACAAGTGTCACAATTTGTTCGTTTTTTGTTGTTTTTAGGTGGTGTCTATATCTTGGAACAAAGCCTTTTATAATAATTGTAAATTTCGGTAGTAAAATACAGAGGCGTTCCTCATGTTTTAAACCTGTTTTAATATGAGGGCTCCAACGCGTTTGTGATAGAAGCTTCACATCGATGAGAATGGATTTGTATCTTATTTTATGAAATGTATTCTATATAGTGTGGCACTATTCACCATTAGCTGTGTTATAGTGTCTTAGTCTGCAGCGAGGGAAGTTCACACCAACCAAATGACCCCTACTCTCTGGGTAAACACATCACTTAAACGCAGAGACTGTAGAAAAGTGAAAATGGCTTCTTGCTTCTATGCTGATTTAGTTTAAGAATGTTCAGCATCCTAGCCTATTAATGCGTCTTTAATTCACTAATCCTATTTTATGAGTATTTCATTCAACAAAAGTCTTCAATTTAATTAATGACAACATATAATCATACAAGACAGGAAATAAGACAAATGAATAAAAATGAATTAAGAAAGGAAAGAATATCCAATACCTACCTGGATAAGTCTTGTTTCAGTGCTATAATGTACAGCCCAGACATCTGTTCTTGGTAGATTCACTGCTTCGTGTTTTACTCATTGAAGGATTTAATGTAAATATTTTGTAATAAACAAGTTTTTTTGATATTACATTGATATTACCGATGATTACACTAATGGTACAATTTGTTTTTTTTGCCAGATATTGTGATCATTAATTACAATTATTTATCTGAATTATTTTAAGATGAAATCTTGACTACAGCAAGTATTCTAGTAATTCCATATTAATATATCACCAAATTCTAGAATGATTATTTGTGGAAACTAATGACGTATACATCGTGCAGCCCTAATCTCAAGGTTATTGGGACAAGTGAGGCCCAGTTTCAAGGATAGATATGTTGTGTTGAAGAGCCCATTTTAGACGGTTCAAACACAGACCTGTATTTTCAGCCTAGCGTGGTGATCCCAGATGTCTTTTTAAACACCTTGATTTTAATTGGTCCCCGGGGAGCTGTCGTCAACCCAGCAGCCAATGAGAAGTCTTCTTACCTGTCCTCTGAGACAGCTGGGGGTTTTGTTTACAGGTGTGCCAGGACATCACCAGGGACAACCTACTATGTGGGCTAAGTTGTCCGCAGACACTGATCAATGATCAGTTTAACTATTTTAGCAGCAATGCTTGAGAACAGCAAAGGAGAGCTGAGGAGCTGATTCTGAGTGAGTAGCTACTGGAGCAGTTCTACCCAGAGCTGTGGGACAGGAGTCAGGCTGAAGGAACATGCTAAATGGCACATCAGTGGGAAGAAACAACACCAACCTGACGGGGAGGAAGAGGATCTGGAGTGCTTACAAAGCAGAGAGCGGTTGTTGTCCGGTGAAGTTCCACAGAAGAAGAGGCGTCAGGATTAAAGAGGGAGTCTGGTTTGGGAAGGCCAGGAGTCCGAGGCTGGAGAGATCTTCCGTTTGGAAGGCGTGTTTTAAGGATTCAAAACGCATCATTCCCGGGAAATTAACTGATAGCCTTTCTAGAGGACCGGTAAGAACACAGTCATTGCATTTCGCCTCTTCCTTTGTGTATTTACAATATTTACAGAGTCTCCAAACATTAAGACCACCTGCTCTTTTCATGAAATAGACTATCCAGGTGAAAGTATGATTCCATGTTGTTTTCACCTGTAAGATCCTCTGAAGTCATGAAGGGGAGGAGACATTAAACTTCAAGCCTTGACACAACCGAGACGTAGCTTGTTCCAAAAGTGTTCGGACTCTGCAATCTTTTGTGCACTCTTGTGTGTATTAATTATGCAGGCAAAATCTGTCCTTTAATTTAGCTCCTAAAAAAAAAGGTTAATTAAGTAACAATTTTATCATAAGACTCCTCCTCTAAGCTCACCACTGTCCATATCTAGGCATGACCTTTGACAGAGGAATCTGATCTGTTCCTATAGATTTTGGGCACATCCAGCCTATGTTTAGCCTACATATCCGTTTGTGTGTTTTTACATAGACTTTTGATATTCATATTATTCATTTTATATTTATATTTCAGAGTAATTTGTTTAACAATTAAGGTCTGTAAAACATTACATGTAAAACATTTTTCTTGTTTATCCCTCATCTTTGGAAGGCCGCAAGAAAGAAATATCCAGATTTTATGAGGAATTTTTATGAGTTTAAATGAGTGTTAAACTTATTTAATGGTTAAACACCATAAACATGTTTTTCTTATATTGGGTCAAGAAAAGTTTGAAGAAATGATACCGAGCGTGTAAACTTTGTAGCACAATACTGAACATGTCGAGGTTAAATACTTGTTGACCTCTTGGATAGAAACAGTTATTCACATCTGTATTTTTAGTTCTCTAATGGTGACTGTTGATTATGAAGTGGCTGTTCATTATGACTAATCACTCCCTGCTCCTCTCAGGTGTAAGGAGCAAGGGCAATCATGATGTCATCAGAGGACAGAACCCTGGAGGACCTGCTGTATGACGGTCACCTTGGTGATGAGGTGGGGAGGCCGGAGTTCGGCAGTGGCCCAACAGGAGAAGAGGAGAGTACAGCTGCAGATAACGTAAGCCATCGATGTGAGAACCAGGAAGTCAGGGAGTGGGGGGATGGGGGTTATTAAAGTTCACAACCCAAATGATTGCTAAACAGGGGAGCAGGGTGGCACAGTGAGTATGGATGCTGAGGATGCCCCTCAACTGGAGGATCTGGGTTCAAATGCACCTGTCAGAAAACATCCACCTGACTCAAGTGCTCTTGAGCAGGGCACTAAATCCTTCCCAGCTCCAGGGGGGGCTGTTCTGTAGCTGACCTCTGACTGCCCTGTGGAGGGACAAATCAGAATAATAATCTTTCTAAGGGTCATGAAGGTATCACACAATTTTAAATTTTGTCACTTTCCGTGGAACCCAGGTTTATCAAAACGTCATTATTCTTGTCATACTTGGATCCTTAAGGAATAGACCCAATACACATTTTGCTTCCTTCCTTCCTTCCTTCCTTCCTTCCTTCCTTCCTTCCATGTTCCATTGCTCCAGACTCCAACAGCTCACTCCATCCAGGAGCCAATGACGTGCGCTGGCTGCAGTGAACATGTGTGCGACCGCTTCTTCCTATTGGCTGCTGGCAGGGTGTGGCACGGGGTCTGCCTCCGCTGCAGCCAATGCCATTGTGAGCTGCAGACACACCCTTCCCTCTACTGGCGTGACGGGAACATCTACTGCCAGCAAGACTACTGTAGGTGAGTTAACGATCTGTTTAGTTGTAGGTGAGTTATACATCTGTTTAGTTGGATTGTTGGTTGGTTATATGATCAATTGATTGTTTGATAGATTGGTCAAACAATTAAACAAATTAATTGATTTATTTTTATAGTAGTAGGTAGGGAGGAGGTTTATTAACAAATAAGGGATTCAATCACTTAAACTGGGTTTTAAGCCCACAAAAGGCTATAAGCATAGTCCTGAGGCTCAGTTTGAGTTGGGTTGTCAGGCCTTCATGTCAAGCTTTTCACAGAGGAATTATTCTGGTGAAAACTAAGGAATATAGTTGCTTAATCCCTCACTAGCCCTGTTAAATCCTGTACTGGAACTGAGTGATTATACTGTAGATAATCTATAAATCCTGGCTAGCCCTGATTAGCCCTGTAGTGGAAACCAGTGTGCCAGTATTGATATTATTGCAGTAGTGTCTGCTTACGTTTCCCGTGCGCCCACGAGCGAACCTCATTGGCCTGTACCCTGAGGTGACGTCACACACAAAAAACAAGGTTTTATAAGGCTTTGAGTGATTTTTAAAGAAATCCGCCTTCATTTTTAAAAAAAATCCGTAATTCAAAGAATGTTTTAAGATATTATGTGGTGTTGTAGGTATCTTCTGAACAGATTTAGAGGACTGTCTTTTACAATGGCCGTCTATAGGGGAAAAAGCCTTTTGGGCTGCATGTGAATTTTAGGCTGCAGTACCACTGTTGGCCACCATGTCAAATTTGCTTCAAGGCCGAGACCTGACGTCTGGGGGCTGTGAACAACGTCAACACTCACTCTGTTACACTTCCTCTTCCTGATAAGGTTATTTGGAATTGGTCGATGCGCTCGCTGCTCTCAGCCAATCCCATCATCCGCTATGGTGATGAGGTCGGGGGGGCTGACCTTTCACACTCAGTGCTTTTCCTGCCAGGTAAGATCTTTTTTTTTTACATTTTATATCAATATAATTTATAATATAATATAGCATAATATAATTTTGAAACTTTTGACAAAACAGTTTTTTTGTTTTACAGGGAGATAATGACAAACTGTCTCAGTCATCTCAGAACCTTAAATGTATGAATTTATGACAAATAATTGAAGTATTTGTCTGACTGAATATTTGTCTGAATAATATGTCTGACTTGTTCTTTTTATTTCACAGATCTTTGTAATGAAAAGAGACATATTTATTTGTATTGTTATATATTAATGACCATATAAACTCTGTAATTTTTACAGGAGTGTGATGTTACGTTGATGCCTGGGAACCTGTACTGCATGCAGGGTCAGAACCTCTACTGTCAATCACACTACCATGGCAACAGCAGTGCCCTGCCTTCCCATGATCTCCACCCAAAACCAAACCTGAAAGAAGGTGAGTGTAAGGTGTGTCCGTGTGTGTGTCTGACATTATTAATGAAATGTGTGATTCTGAGCTCTTAAAAAGATAAGATGATTACATGCCGATACTAACGCTTCACTGTAATCTTGCTGTTTACATTTGTGTTGAGTGAGTTTCATTACCCAAAGGCTCTTGAAATCTGTGAACACACTTCTGTAATATTTAAAAATACATGGGTCGTTATTTTTGATTCTTTTCTCCATTCCAGAAAATGTTTTTGACAAAAATGTTTTTGACAAAAAAGATTTGTCAATATGTTTTTTGTGTAACAAAAGTGAGACTCTCCAATATACCACTGAAGTTGTTATTATGTTTTTTGTTTATTATTGTTATGTTATTAATGTATCTGTTATTAATGTAAATCTGACCTCCATCCTGTCTGTCTGGTCCGCCCACCAACACAGGAGAAGAGGAAGAGTCAGTCAGCAGCCCCGAGCCGCGGTTGGACGACAGGGCAACGGGGGGGAGGGCCCGCAGGCGGACTAAGCGAATCAGGACGTGTTTCCGCAGCGAGCAGCTGAGAGCGCTGGAGTCTTATTTCACCCAGAAGCACAACCCTGACGGTAAAGACTGGACCTGCCTGGCGCATAAGACTGGCCTGCCCAAGCGCGTGCTCCAGGTATGCTGATGGGGACTAAAGCTCGCAATAAACTTTTGTTTGTATAGCACACTTTCCAAAACAAGGTTCACAAGGTGCAACAGGAATCATGAAAGTGTTAATCATAAAGAATAAGAAGACAATAAAACCATCAATAGTATAATAATAAACAGTATAATGAAGTAATAAAACATAGACAGTAAAATGCTAATAAAACACAACAATAAATATTAAAACAGTAAAACAAGTGGTGTAGGATGGAAGGATCACAGGAGGGCTAGGCTATAAAAGTGTGTTTTCAGAAGAGACTTAAATGAGGAGATAGATTTAACCGTCCTAATCTCCTCTGGAAGGTTGTTCCAAAGTCTGGGGGCCCTGATGGCAAACGCCAGGAGAACCGCCAGGAGAGCAGCATTAATGTTCTCTAAATGTTCTTCAAATTACTGTTGCTCTTTTTCCAGGGATAGGTTGTTTTTTTTTTCCCCCCCGAGGCTTAGAAAAAATAGAAATGGCCGTTAGAATATTTAGTTTATCGCCTGTTCTCGTTTCCATCGTGCGTTTTGGACATTTCGGCCCACGTGTCTCTTCATTTCATCTCTCTCTCTCTCTCTCTCTCTCTCTCCCATCACATGACATTAGGCTCAGATCACTGGCTCAGAGGTTTTGGGCTGCGTTCAGTTCAGACAAAAAAATGTTCCTTCTGATAGGCTCCCTCCCCTCGCTCCAAACAACCAGGAAGTCAATATGGCGACTAACCGAGGGCTATTCAGTTCCGAATCAACCCAGTGGAGGGTGGATTTTAACTCCCTCGATCCCTCAATTTGACTCCCTCAGAGAGCGAGGCTACAACACGACATCCCTTCACGTTCCCCCTCGATCGAAGGCGGAGCTCGCCAGCGTGACGGCATGAATCGAGGGGGCCCTGGTGTCGGAATGAAATCCCCATGAAACACTCTTCCATGAAAATTAAAAAGCCTTTATTAAATTGGCATATCCCAGAGGACAATTAAAAAACACACTAGTGTGTTTAATAAAGGCTTTTTAATTTTCATGGAAGAGTGCCTTGCCTCCTTTTTTGGACTACAGTTTATGGAACCCAGACAAAGAGCACTTTCCAGCCAACCCACGACTGACAGCCAAGCAGCGCTCCTTCCCTCTGCCATTCCCCATGAAACACATTTGTCAATGCACTTCCTGGGTGTGCAGCTACGTTGTAATCAATGGCCGCGTTCATCCATCACTGTCTCCAGTTATCTTTCTGTCTCGATGAGTGACACCGTAGGTCTCCCACCTCGTGACCTTCGCTGCACGTCATCTTCTGTTTACCCGTCTCCCTCCACCAGTCCTTAAGATTGAGGTGAACTTGTTTTATCCTGGTGGGGAATATAGGTCACCTTTAGATTACATAGGAGGACGTTTTAATTTACCCCACTTTGTCCTTCGTCTGACAAGCTCTTGTACTTTTCCTCTTCCTCTTGGATTTCTTTCTCACCTGTGATACTCTCACTTGCTCAACACACACACACATAATGCTTATTTACTTTCAACACACACCTAAACACACATGCATATATACCTAATCATATGACCACACACGTGACACACACATACTCATACAACCATAAACACACTCCTGCAAACACACACAAACACGGACATGCACACACTTGCACAAATACACACATAAACATCAACACACACATAAACACAAACATTAACACACGCATCAATATCGACACACATACATAAACATCAAAACACACACATGTAAACATCGACACACACACACACTCTCTCTCTCTCTCTGTCTCTCAGGTGTGGTTCCAGAATGCGAGGGCCAAGCTGAGACGGTCCCTGTCTACTGACGACTCTCAGACCAACTCACCCTCCGCTCCTCAGAGAGCCGAAACCATGGCAACCCGCTCCCCGTCCCCGACCCACTCCGCCAGCCAATCCCAGCCCTTCCACACCAGCACGATCGACCAATTCCAGCTCTCCCTGCTCACCAACCCACTCAGTGTCTCGCCCCAAAGCCCGCCCGTTGACCAATCGGGAGAGCTGAAAGACTCCTTCTTCCTGGATTACGATTCCCAGGCTGCACCAAGGTGCATCTCCCCTCTGGTGGCCTATGGGGACTTTGGGGAGGCAGGAGAAGAAGCGGAGAGAGATGGAGACTCTGACATCGCTCTCGGACCATATTACTGTTAGACAGGGTCTCTTAAACTCTTTTAGACACAGGACCAGGGATAGGCAGCTCAGGATAAAGTCCCATCTTGATTCATTTACACAGACTACCCTTCATTCCCACTCACATCACCTAACACATATTTACGATGGGGTTTTTTAAGTTTCAAAGACAACCTACATGGATGTTTTGTTAATGAAGCAGAGCCTTGCAGTTTTGGCCAAGTACCTTTTTATTGAGCTACTCTTTAACTGTGACTTTAGTAACTTTCTAAGCACTTTTAACTAGTTAGGGTTAGGGTTCAGGCTAGAGGTTAGAGTTCAGACTAGAGGTTAGAGTTGGGCTAGGGGTTAGAGTTCCGGTTTGGCTCTGCATTGTGTAGTGTAGAGCAGTGTCTGTCAAAAACATGGTTGGGACCCAATTTGTGTCCAAGCCAAAGATAAAATGTGTAAAATTATGCAAATTAAAATCTAGTGGCTGTTTTATGTTACCAAAGCTGTCTAGAGTCCATGTGATTCAAGGTAAGCTGAACAGAACAATCGTCAATAGTTTATCAGCCTAAAAACAGTAACTTCTGTTAGGTTAGTGTTGTTACATAGAGTGTATCAGAACGTGTTGGTAATCACATATCTGTCCCTATAAATGACTCTAAATCACTGCTGTTTGCTCAAATCTTTCACCTTCAATTTGGATGTGTTTCTTTTTTTTACTTGAAGTTTAAATTTTACATTACGTGTCGACCCTTTGGTCCTTGAAACTTGTTTAAAAAAGACACTGGCTTAAGAAAATAACAATTTTTAATGCTTTTTATCTGACAAAAGTGATAATATTTTGTTTTCTTAATTGCTCAAAAAAATGTATTTTTGGAGTTACATGGTTTTTGTCTAACAGCTGTTCAACATGTTGACATACAGTAGTTTTGAATTAAGCTTAATTATGTGTCACATTCTTGTGTATAAACCCTGTACAATACAAACTGTTTCTGTTTGTGTTTGAATGTTGAATGAATCAACAATGAATAAAAGTCTCAGTGACTCATCCATCCTAAAATTCACCTGTCCACTTTCACTATTTCACTAATCTCTATAAGCAGATTCTGCATATGAATGCGGGCAACGGGACAAGATTTTGGTACAGGAAGCGTTCTGCTTTCCGTCATTGACCAATCACATTTGAGCGGGAGAGCAAAAGAGGTGGAGCGCTTTGGCCGAAATACAGTCTTGGAACCCGTCAGATATCGGCTAACTTTATTCGTTTAGCACTTTTCAGGAGCTGCCCAGTACAACCAGTTTTCTACTGTTTTCTACAGTTACGGTTTGGTAACTGAGTAGTCCCACTAAAGCAATTTGAGGTTGAGCGCCTTGCTCAAGGGAACCTTCAAAGCAGTTGTTAAGAGAGGGAAGATCAGGTCTGGAGATTCAAACAGTATAATACGTTACCTTACCGCTGATGTCAAAGTTACAAATTGCTCCATAGACAAGTGTGTGAGTGACTCCACAATATAAGGAACATGTATGTGTAACTCAAGGTGCGTTGCCTGGCAAGAGGTAAGGTATCCATAATTGGACGCATTGTCAGCTGGAAAATGACGTCTTTTAATACTTCAGGTTAAGACTGATTGACAGTTTGTGAATGACAAAATTCCAGGAAACCAAAAGCGGTCACACTGGCATGTCTGTGTTCCTGGTAAGATGACCTTCATCATGACGATGAGAAAACACAACCATCCATCCCTTTTCTCTCTGTGTCTCTCTCCCTCCCTCTCTCCCTAACGCACTCCTCTAAAATCTTAACAATGGGCTGCTTCCTCTCATAAATTGCCTCCCTCATCAAGCAGTGATAATTAGGACGCTCCGGCCCTTTGGGTGAAGTGTGTCTCTGTCTCTCAGCTGGAAGAATGCAGAGGAGACGGTGGTTCGTAAGTTGCTGTGCGTCAGACGGGTGAGGGACCAATGGGCGATGGCAGAAGACAGAAGACAACTTGACTCTGTGAACCCCTGGGGGGTATTTAAGAGGTCATAGGCGAGGAAAGCTAAGGAGACCCAGCAGGTTAGCATCACAGCACAAGGTAAGATCACCTTTAATGATCCCAGGGGAAACTGTGTCGTTACAGCAGCAAAAGTAGAGACAAACATTGACGAACAAATGGTAAAGAAAGGGAATAGAAGGTATAAATAAAAATAACATTACGTTTTT
>OMKK01032920.1:65562-84733 GCA_900302305.1 Polymixia japonica | reverse complement strand
CTCCACTTCTATTATGTAGCAGTGGTGGGGTGTCTCCCGGTGCAGTGGTCTGGTGTCTCTGTCGCTGTGATGGTGTGAGGGTTGTATGGGTCCGGGATTCCAATTCCAGGGTTTGCAGAGTTCCGCAAGGCATCCACCTGATTCCCATCAACTAATCAATACGACAGTATATCAACCCGGCGTTAGCAGCCACTCACCGCCAGATCGTAATTCAGTACTCATAGTCAGTTTTGCTTCTCGGCCGCGCTGAACTTTAAATCGCTCTAACCTTGTTTTTCCTTGTGTGTTTTTCTAGTACCAGTTCTTTGACTCCTGCCTGCCTCCCAACTACTCTGACTGCTTCCTACTTCGACCCATGCCTGTACCCGGTTCTTCTCGTCTGCTAGTTGCCCCGACCCTCGCCTGGTTATCTGAACTGTTTGCTCGCTGGTTACCTCGACCTTGGCCAGGCCCCCCTCGAACTCAGCTTGCCTTTCCGACTTCTCCGTCTGCCCATGCCCAACCCAGGACTGTCCGACCATCCCCTTTAGCCTTATCCTCTTACTTCTATTAGTATCATTTTCCATAGTCTTATTATATTATTATTATTATTAAAACCTGTTATTCATTGAGTGTGCTTGTCTCTGTTGTCGTGCATTTGGGTCCTCAAAGTATAGAGACCGTAACATTAATGTTTGGATGTCACAATTACAGCTCAACCAGGATAAAACAGAAATTTTAGTCATAGGTTCTAAAACTCAGAAAGAGAAACTGGTCAGAAAATTAAATCCTGACCTGATACACGTTTTCGTCAGCTCGCATTAGGTTGTCTCGTCGCTTTTTGGATAACCATAACCTAAAAGGTTGTTATTATCCTTCCACCGTAGATTTGTTTTATCATTTAAGGCATGCAGTATTTGAGCAGCTCAGCGCCACCTAATTTGCGAACCGTTGGCACCACAATAGTAATTAATTTATAAACCAAGCTAAGCCAGCTGCACCTGCTCAGGATATGACGTATGACACCCCTGCCAACCATGACGTCGCCCCTAAAACAACCAATCACAGTACAGTATATCATAGGAGCCAATGATACTGCTTTGCGGTTCCTTTGCAGTCCCATAACATGGGACTGTTTCAGGCCTCATAAATACAGGAGTTCCCCATGTTTGGGTGGCATTTAAAAATGTTCTGTTGTTAGGTGAAATGCTTCCAAACAGCCACGTCACACTGTTTACAAAACAAACAGAAATTGGGAGACGTTACAGTTCAAATCAATCGCGGATTGTGCCTTTAACTTGGAGGTCGTAAAAGTGAGTGCTGCCACTCATAGCGTCAAATTGCTGGGAGTCTCCCATGTCGAAGCAATGAGTACATCTACTGGATTCTCCTGGTAGCACCAGAAAGAATAATAATAAAGCAAGAGACTCTACTTCCTGCTACTTCCGTCTTATCTAAAAATCCCGTTAAACAGACTAGACCGCTTCTTTTTTGACTGAGGCTCAACGAGAATGTCTCACATTCGATCCCTTTTTCTTCGAGGGGTTTAACTGGTTTAGCCAAACAGCATAATTTGTATGGTTTTAGCGAGCTACTGATAGCGGTATAAGACAGTTCTTTAAATTATTATTAAAAAAACACCTTTGTTTAGCATTACGTTTTACTCATGCGTAGTATGTGCATCATGAATAATTTAATTTTAGACAGTTTTATGCATGTGCAGGTTGGATGATGACTAAACGTGGCACCATTTATTGACAAGGGTTTCCACAATCCCAATGGCGTGTGAACCATCTCGGTATTTAAACTATAACATCTTTGGTACAATCGTTTTCAACACGTTACGTAGAATTCCAGCGACACACGTGTGAGAACGGAGGAGCGATGGCTACCGAGACGCTACAGTTCCATGAAATGGGCTTAGATGATCGACTTTTAAAGGTGAATAAGCACTCTTTTTGTTTATAAATGTTGCACTGAAACGCGATCTACCACCTGGTAAATACTACAACTGCATATAGATAACTTGAGATGTCGATATGAATTGATATAGACACGTTAGCTTCCGTTGCGTCCTGATCTGTTGTTGGTGGCGTGTGTTTTGAGATTAACTTCACCCACTTAACTTGATTAATTGCCAGACAGATAGTTGTGGGGATAAAACATCCTGAACGTAATGTCTTTCACGCCTTCTACATCGAGGCACGGTGTATAAGGCCACTGTGCACGACACACAATGTGCCATCAAATCTGGATACTTTCTACCAGAAATGTACGGTAAACGTCACCCACCTTTCGGTAGTGATCGGCTCGGAAACTTTGCACTAATAGACAATACATGTTTGAATAATGATTCACATTTTGGTCACTCTGCATTTTTGCCGAAAATGAACGTTGTTTTGATATTCTCGTATTGTCATATTTTTTCTTTGCTGTACATTGCATACAATTGTTTTTTTGGAGGTCATCTGTATGGAAAAATAGGTGTATGCTTAAATGACGGAGAACACAGCGCCATGAACACAGGAATATTTCAACAACACCAAGTCCCTGCATAAAATGCTTTATCTGAAGATAGCTAATGTACAAAAACCACCAACCACCATTGCAAAATCAGTCATCAAGCAGAATCCACAAACTGTTGGATACATCTCCCACACGGGCTGGATGGGATGTGGATGATATCATAGGTCGCACTATGTTCTGTTCTGGCCTTCTAAGGGGACAGAACATGAAGGGCTGCCCTACAGTGTTGTGGATGCCCATCGCTCCTCCAGGTTGGAGCACTATGATGAAATTGTATAACTGGGAATCAAACCACTAATTGATGTTATTATTGTGACATAGGCAGTTGCAGACTTAGGTTGGGCTCAACCAACTCTGATCCAAGAGAAAGCCATCCCTTTGGCTCTGGAAGGGAAAGATCTCTTGGCTCGGGCCCGAACTGGATCTGGGAAAACAGCTGCCTATGCCGTGCCTGTTGTACAGCGCATTCTGGCCTCTAAACAGGTGAGCAAACAGCTAGGAAGTTGAAAGTCAGTCGTTTTATTGCAGTGGGTTTGAAGATGTAGCAAAGTATTGATTAATAAATCACACCTACCTGCACTAGGTCGACCAGTACATTGCTAATAGAAGTTTATACTGGGACACCAGCTTTTGTGTCTTTACTTGTTACTCCTCTTACCAGTGACATGGGTGGCGGGTGTAAAATTTTCAGAGTGTTCGTGAGCAGGACGTGAGAGCACTGATCCTGGTGCCCACCAAGGAGCTGGGTCAGCAGGTGCAGTCTATGATGCGTCAGTTAACCGCCTACTGTGCCAGGGACATCAGAGTGGCTGACATCTCCGGCAAGGCTGACTTGTCAGCCCAGAGGTCTGTCCCTTCAGGTTCACACAGACATGGCTTTGACAATTCATAATATACACATTATGTTGGAACTTTAAGCAGTACGGCTAGATTATTTAACTTTTATTACATCAGCTGTGACTTTATCCTCACCTGATGTATCTGCAAAAAAGAGAGATGATATTTAGTTAGTGCATTATGTTTCATATTGTTTTCGGCAGGCCTATCTTGATGGAGAAGCCTGATGTGGTTGTGGGGACCCCCTCTCGTGTACTGGCCCACCTGAACGCCCAGAACTTGGTCCTACACTCATCCCTAGAGACCCTGGTTGTAGACGAAGCTGACCTGCTCTTCTCATTTGGCTATGAAGCAGACCTTAAAAACCTGTTGTGGTGAGAGCAAAAAGACATGGGTTCATAAATTGCGGTTTTCACTTTCTCCAAAAAAGATCATTGACGAGTGTCAGGGGGCAAGTGTTGATTTTTAACATGTATACTATTTTTCACCTGAGCAATTACAGGTTCCCATTTAGTGAAGGGTAAACTGCATATGTTAGTTAGAACACACAAATTTCCCTCTGGGCTAGATAAACTATGTATCTATACGGAAGGAAAGCTATATAGTCATTTTTAATGTCTTTCAAAAGCAGCATGCAAATAAGCAGGCACTGTCCATAATCTGACTGAACAAGGTGACTTTTTAAAGTTCGATTTGAAAATCTGTCAGACATGATGTAATCAGTACTACAGAGGAAACAACGACCTCATTTGACAACAACCCACTACATTCAGTACAAATACTATCTTATCTTATTATATTGTATAGTATATAATACATTTTGGTCTTCAAGAAATGTTGTGAAAGTCTTGAAATTATTCTAAGGGCATTGGTCATATTTACCATATATTATTTACAGGAATGAATAGCACTGCTGTTTTCATCTATAATGTATCAAGTTCAATCCAGATGACACAACTACAATGTGTTGTAGAGGGTAGTTGGAAAATAAAATCTGCCCAAAAATAAATAATGTATTATGTATATTATAACTAAAAACATATTTTAAACTGTTAAAATGCATAGGTTAGTGCCACATTGTCACATTCAAGACAAGAATATTGATCAACAAAATCTTTTGGTTTGGAATTTTGGTCCAACTGATTGTTTTGTGGAAATGTTTTGTGCCATAACAGCCATTTACCGAAGATCTACCAGTCATTCTTGATGTCGGCTACTCTCACTGAGGATGTTCAGGCTCTGAAGGAGCTGCTGCTACACAACCCTGTAAGGTCAAACTCTAATTCCCAACACACACCATCCCACCAGGGCTTGTCAGTATGGTACAACAAAGTTCTGTAATCAGCACTCATCTATGAAAAAACCCAATGCATACAGTAATTGGTGGCTGAGTTTCAGTGATGGATTCCTTTGAATGGTCTATAATGAGACATTTGCGGTAGTGTGTAAGTGTGCATATGCAGTTTGGTGTTTCCAACTGGATGTCGTAATTGCTGAATGTGGTCTCTTAGGTGATCCTGAAGCTTCAAGGCTCCCAACTCCCAGACAGTAGCCAGCTGCAGCAGTACAGCATTAAATGTGAGGAGGAGGACAAGTTCTTGCTCATCTACACATTGCTGAAGCTGCGCCTGGTACACGGCAAGACCTTGGTGTTTGTGGGGGCAGTGGACAGGTGCTACAGGCTCAAACTCTTCCTGGAACAGTTTGGAATCCCCGCCTGCGTGCTCAACTCGGAGTTGCCCGTCCAGTCCAGGTGAGAGGAGAGAGGGGATGACGACAGTGAAAGATGACGCAGGTTTTTGTATGCGTGTCGTTGAACGTCTTTGCCTGTCCTCCTGAGCCCCACTTGTTTCTGTCTCACCAGGTGTCACATCATCACACAGTTTAACCAGGGATTCTACGATTACATCATCGCCACAGATGAGCAAGCGCTGGGTGATCCCGTGGCGGGAAAGGGAATGAAGAAAGGGGGAAGGTGAATCAAAGGGATCAGTGTCTCACGACTTTTTTTTCGCAGACCGAGTAATGGCATGAATTTTAAAATCAAATCGATTGATCTGATGTCACCTAGTTTATTTTAAAGGGCCCAAGTACTTGCGAGTAGTCCTCAATGAAATGTGGAATTTCATTCACGATGTCTCCGTTACTTTCCAAGAGCCATGTGGTCAGGATGAGTCTCGGCGCCTCTGACCTTGGTATGATTTATTCCCAGGGGCAAAGGCAAGGGCAAGGGCAAAGGCAAAGACAAGGAATATGGAGTCTCCAGAGGTGTGGACTTCCAGAATGTTGCCAATGTTATTAACTTTGACTTCCCCACATCTGTAGAATCCTACATTCATCGAGTTGGAAGGTAGGTGTCGAGTTTTCAAAAGAAATCAAATTTGTTTTAGTCTGCACTTCAAATTCATAAAATTGCACGACTGCCAGCCGGGTCAAATTCCTATTATTTCACAGTAGAGTAACCTTTAATGAAGTTCTATGACCGCTATAATTAAACTCTTTATTGTTGTAGAACGGCACGAGCAGACAACCAAGGCACTGCTCTCTCCTTCGTCTCTCACACCGAGCATCCATTGCTGTTGGAGGTGAAAGATGTCCTCACAGGAGGTAAACAAATTATACTGTAACCTTACTTACTACTTTCTTCATATCCTTAGAGTCATAGTTGTACCAATACTGAAAGTTTCATTGAGTATCGGTAGACGGAGAGAAGGAAACATGTAGGCTCCAAACCTGCAGGAAGATCTGACTGGGGAAGTGAAGAAGTATCTCTCTCTCCTAACTCATTAGGTACCATTGAGGTCCCTTTTGAGCTACCAACTAGCAAACGATTAACTGAGATCTTATGTTACTACTGCTTACTTTGTCAATTCGTTTGGCAGATAATGCTGATTGTGTGCTGAAGCCTTATGAGTTTAAGATGGAAGAGATCGAAGGCTTCAGGTACAGATCCCGGGTAAGTGTTCTCATAATAGTATTTAACCACCCTGTCTGTCTGTCTGTCTGTCTTCAGACCTAGTCAGACCTTCAGACCTAGTCCATCTAGTATTGGTCTGTCTGTCTGTCAGACAGACAGACCAATACTAGATGGACTAGATGGACTTCACAGACAGACAGACCAATACTAGATGGACTAGGTTTTCATTTGAGCATTATTGATTTGTTTGGATGATGAACAGTTTTTCTGTGTCTAGGATGCCATGCGCTCTGTGACAAAGCAGGCAGTAAGAGAGGCCAGACTGATAGAGATCAAACAGGAACTGCTCAACTCAGAAAAACTTAAGGTGAGCTTTGCTAAGATACAAATCAATATCCACACCAAACCTATAATCACATGTTTGGAAGATGGACCTATTCTGACCATTTCTTTTTCTACTATAAATCAAGACATATTTTGAGGATAACCCCAGGGATCTGCAGTTGCTGAGACACGACAAAGACCTGCACACCGCTGTCATCCAACCCCATCTGAAGAACGTACCCGAGTACCTCAGTAAGACACACTTGCACGCTGCCTCGCTTGTGTTTCTTCAGATAATAACCATGAGCGTGTGACTTCATCTTTTACCAATATTGTTTCCGTTGATCTCACCCAGTTCCCGCAGCGCTGAGGGGCGTGGTCAACCCCATGCTGGGTAAGAAGAAGAAGAAGAGGGTGAGGAGAAGGGAGAACTCAAAACCAGATGGTGTTACAAGGACAAATTTCAAGGTGAGACACAAAAACAAGAACTAGGGAAGAAAGCCACAGCCAGGGAAAACACAGAGAGCCTAAACCAGGGCTCTGATATTCAACTCTAACATTTTGTCTGTATTTCAGCCTTGTGGCTTGGACACACTTTAGCATACAAGTGTGACATAAAACATGTATTCGTAATTCTTCAACATTTCTTTGTATCTGTGATATATTTTATTTTTAATGTCTTACCATTACTGTGTCACACTTAAAGGATAATTTCGGCTATTTTCGACCTCAAGCTCATTTCCCTATCTTTTTCAATCATACCGATCAGCTCTGATTAAAATGTAATCTATCGCTTGATTATAGCGGTACTTACGGTCTCCGTTGGCTGGGAACGCTAGTCTCCTGCTGGGCAATTAGACACTTCAAAAACAGATCCCAAAATCACCTAAAACGTGTCCATTCCAAAACGGTGACACTCATGCAATGATACATGTCTGTAAATAGATGTTATTAAAAGAATATCTCAAGACATGCCTGTTTGGTACAGTTTTGATGCTATCAATAAATGTTCTGCCATTCTCCCAGTGCATGAATACCAGCAGCCAGCAAAGAAGTGTTGAAGCAATGGCCAAACTAGCATCAAAACTACGACGCAGGCATGTCTTTAGTTTGTGACTAGGAAATCATTTAATGCTCGTCTGTCTTCCGTAAACTTGTAGAAGAACATCCAAGGCAAAAATCCACTGAAGAGTTTCCGCACTACTGGAGGGAGAAGCAGAGCAGGCCAAGCAAGCAAATCCTAGGTACCGGTGGACACTGACGCACATCAAGCATGGACTGATATAATTCATTGAATGGTCACCACAGGAAAAAATCTGGTGAAATCTCTGGTTTTCATCCAGCCAAGACAACTATGAACCATATGGACTTCGGATAAAAATGGACTACAGAAGCTTTATGAAGTGTTGTATCATTTAGAAGCAAGGTCAATTCTGAGCCTTGATTGTCCATTGAGAATGTAGGTGGTGAGGAAGTATGAGAGGAATGGATGAATTAATTTGTAATATATAAATATTGGAAAATGTCAAACGATTGATTCTCAGTGATTTGAGTTATTGTGTCACAGATCTAATTTCCATTGGTGAGTAATATTGGAATGGCAATAAGATGGGATCTGCACAGTAGCCAAGTGGTTAATGAGGTCCCCTACCTCACCATACCTGCTGAAGTGTCCCTGAGCAAGATACTTAAGCCCAACCTGCTCTAGCTGGCTGACCCTGTGCCCCAAGCAGAGGGTGAACGTCTCCCTTGTGGGATGGATAAAGTTTATAAAAGTCAAAGGTGGTGTAATCTGATGTTTTAAGTTCCTAATTTTCTTAGTAAAGAAAGTAAACGGTTTCTTACATGCTAGAGGAGCATTAACAGATTGTTGAATGAAGTTCTACAGTAGTTGTTGTTATAACTCTCCTTGTAAATAAGAATCTGTTCTTAATGACTTACCTGGTTAAATAAAGGTTAAATAAAATGAATAAAAAAAGCTCTCAATAAGGTTTGATAAATACTTTTCATGAAATGTTAAATGCAACAGTAAAGGCTGTTATTCCCTTGAAATAAATATGGACTTTATAACTTCTCTATTTTCATTCAGATTTCATGCCATATCTATGGGTATGCTGATTAAACCATGAATATTCACTTTATTTTAATATACTGTATATAATATCTGCTCTTGCCCCATAAATGTTTAAATGATCAAAAAGAGAGAAAAAAACAAATATTGAAAACAATGTTGACGTGTTTGGAGACAATTAACTTGTTTCTTAAATGTTTCAAATACTAAAAGTAATATAGAATGTATGAAATTAAGCTATTCAAATTTTTAAGTTGAGTGAATGTTTTCTTTGCACAACATAGATGGAGATGCTAGATGACTTTCTCTCGCCTTAGTTAGGAAACATTATTTGCTACAACTTCATAAGTCTCACTGCAGAGTTATCTGTAGGGACGGGCAGTTTTAAAAGCACACGGGTGTTGTTGAAATACTTGGTTCCATGTCTGCAATGCAGCATCTCTGAAAGCTTTTATTAGGAAGGGGAAAGGATTATTTTAAAGGTTGGGAGGGAAGGGCCTGGCAACTTTAGATGGAGGTCAGGAGAGGCACCTCGCATTTTAGGAGTCGATGTGTCCCAACCTGGTAAAAGCAATGAAGGGACTCCTAAATGCAGTAAGGAAAAGGAATTGGGCTTCTTTGAAAAGAGCAGTGAAGAGGCTCCCTTCCATTTATGGGGAGAGAGTGGAACGAAAGCATTTGTTTGTGGGAGGTGGATCCTTCTGTGAGGGATGAAATACTATTGACATCTCAGACCTTTAAAGGTATGTAGAGGGGTCCTGGCATCTCTGGAAGAGGAGAATCAATTCTTTTCAAATCGTCTGTTCTCTACGAGAAGAATGGTGTGGCACCTTCACAGTTCCAGTATTATATTGTCTGGTAACTTCACTTAAAAGCTCTTGCCCATTCAGTGCCAAGGAGTTTAGTAGTCCGTTAATCCAACACATTCATCCATACACATACATCATCCTTAAATTAACAAGCTGAATATTGTTTTTGTTAGCCACAGACACATTGGGCCCAACTTTCACAAGGAACATTTTGATGTGGAGGCAAACTGAAGCCTTTTTTCTTCAAACAGGAAATGGGCGTGTGGTTAGTAATCAAACGTCGTGCATTAGCAACACCATGGCAACCAATGATGAACAGTGGATAGTGATAAGTCACTTTTTGTTACAGTTTTAGGAAGAGCTTGAAATTTTGGCAAAAAGAAATCACCTATTTGTCAGAAATTTATGTTGGTGACTGAAATGGATTGTTAGCAGCAGGGGTTGTCATGGGACAATAATAAACAAAACAAAAAAAGTTCATTCTTTGAGCTATAAAATGTCATACTTCAGACCTTATCCATATTTCAAACATACTGGCAGTGACAGTAGCTACATTCATCTAGTCCAGGGGTCGGCAACCCGCGGCTCCGTAGCTGCATGCGGCTCTTCAGCCCTTCTGTAGTGGCTCCCTGTAGCTTTGAAAAAATAATAATATGGAAATAAATAACGGCTATTTTTATTTTATTTTTTCTTTCAAAGAGAACACCTCTTATTTTGGAGATCGAGGTGATACTGTGCCACTGAAAAAAAAGGTGTTTTAATATTTCGTCAACTAAAGTATGCGTCACATTCTACAACGTCTACAGCCCGCCGCCTCTCCCTGCCACCATGCCGCCACCCCCGCCGCCCCGCCTGCAGGTGGCTAATCTTTAACCTCCGACCCCGGTAACCATGGAGCTAGCTAGCATGGATAAATCCAAAAAAGAAAAGTCTCGGAGGAAAATAGAGAGTTTAATTCTGCGTGGACAAATTCATTTGCTTTCACTGCCAACGATGCTAGCTTGCCTGTATACTTGATATGTGACGAGAAACTGGCAAACAACAAAAAATGTAACGTTGACATTTTCAGAACAAACACACAGCCTTTGCTGAAAATTACCAAGCTGGAGATGAAAGAAAAAGAACGATATGAACTGCTGCGGAAAGATGAGCAGAGTAAATATACTTTAGAAGTGGATCAAGTCTCCAAATTCAACTACTGCTGCTAGTTTTGTGGCAGATCAAGAGATAGGCAGGTTCACAGAATACATGAAAGAATCATTCATTAAAATATCAGAGCATCTATTCTCGGACTTCAAAAACAAACGTGACGTTGTTCAGAAAATTATAGATATGTCTTTTCTCTGCAAAGACCGTGAAGGAGCATTAAGACCAAACATCACCAGTCAACAAATTCATGTAAGTCAGTGATGTAAGTCAATTGATCTAAACGATATTGCTGTTATGCAGATATGTGAACTCTGATGGGAACAACAACAAACTGTGAACAACAAACAATAGTTATTTTATATATAGTAAAACTATATATAAAACTTTATATGCTGTGTTATCTTCATTTTAAGGATGAAATAGGTTTTTGGTTGGTGTGTTAACATTCAAGTAATCTAATTAACTTTACTTGATCACCAAAATAAATTGGCTAAAACATATTTTAGAAAATGTATCCAAATCATTCAGCGATACATTAAGACAGATTAATTGAGAACAGCAATCACATTCTAAAACCATTGAAAAACAAACATGTCCAGTCAGTTGTTTTCTTGAGGAGTAATGAGTTTTATATACCCCAATCTTATCCTGTTTGTATTGTGACACACAGCTTTTTATTGTATGTCGACTCACTTCTTGTGTCATCTCTGCTCAGCAGAGATCATTTCTTCAAATCAACTTTCAACATTACAAAAAAGTTAAAGATTGATCATATGGAGACACTCTTATAATCACATTATACTCTATTCAAAATGTGTACCCTACAGGTGCAAACTTTATGAAAAATATATGTACAATGTACAACTAATAATTTGTACAAGTTTATCATAATTGTAAAACTGAACCATCCTGAATTGGCTAATAAGGTCTAATAATTCTGTAACATTGAGTATTGGAGTTTAGTAATCATCAATCTTATATTCAAAGTTGTAGTCCTCTATGGGCACTGACTTAAACATGCCCCCCTCAAATGGGCTCTCAGTTGACCAACTGTCCACAGGAAACCAGGAGTCATACCAGGAAGTTGTGCTCCTGGTTTCAGGTTTTGTTGTGGGTGGTGTTGTTGTGGTTGTGGTTGTTGTAGTTGTAGCAGGAGTTGTAGTCAGGCTGGCTCTGATTTTCTGAAGACGCAGCTTGCGTAAACGCATTAGCCGTAGCCGCCTGAGACGCTCTGTATTCTGAGAGTTGGAATTGATTGCAGTCTTTTCAGTGGTGCCTGTGACCCCTGCATTACTGGTCCCACCACTGCTGGCTCCGTTACTGACTCCACTTGTTGATGTTTTGGTGACAACTCGTATGGGCCTCTTGCCATTAAGTGCCATTATTTGTTTGATGCGATCCCAGTTGGACTTGGCTAAAGTAAAACTGCATGGGCTAGCCCCAGAGTCATAGCCCACCATGCAAAGCCTGGTCTGAGGTGTGTGTCCATCAGCCTTAGCTGTCACCCGATACTCTCCAGGGTTCAACAGACGCCAATAATCACCACCTGCAGCTACAGAGAAAAAGCCAGAGAAGAAGAGGGCAGACAAGTAAGTTTCAGCAGGTTTTGGGAGGTCAGTAGTGTAGATTCTGGGTTGGGTTGCATTCATCTTGAATTCAGTTAATTCCTGCACTGGATTTAAAAATGTGGAAATTGTCTGCTATAAGAAGGCTGTTATATCCAAAGCTATAAAGAAATTACTAAGAATAAAGACTCATTAATGTCTGAATTGCAGTTTCAATTTCCATTTGGAATTGAGTGACTTGAAAGGGAATTAATGACGCAGATATAGATTGGCAATTTCACCATTGTAAATAAATATAATGCATAGTATCTTTGCCATGGTACCCAACATACCAGTTTTGACGTCATGTTTTATTCCCTCCACAGATACGGTGGCATTAGGTAGCGGATTCCCCTCCACATCTCTGACGATCCCTTTTATCCCACGATGAACCTGGCAGAGGAAACAGCACCTCGTGGTTCAAAGCTCAAACAGTGTGTTTCAGCAGGAAGAGAGCATCCAGCCTAATGTCAGCGGTGCACAACAGCTATAGAAAACACATGAGAGGTCGATATAGTCTTATCAGTCTAATTCTCACCTGTTCTATGAAGGACAACAGAGCCTCCCGATTGTTTTCCCACTCCAAAGGTAATTCACTTTCGTGGGGGAACTTGTCACAGCCCAAGAAGATAGAGAGCTCAAAGCAGTTAGTGTGCAGGTAGCTGAAGTCATTCATACCTGTGGAGGAAGAGGACAGAGAACTACTAATGAGACTTTATAGAAGCTATTTCAAGGCTGTTCCAATGGTATTCCAAGGTTTTACATTTGTCTTATTTTAATTCTTATCTTTCCGCTTTCATTTTTTATTCTTGTCTAACTTAATTAAACATTATAGACTAGCCTGTCTATATCCCTAAGAATAAAGATTAAGATTAAGCCGGACTCAATTGTCACAAGGCACCACACACACATGCAGGGAGCAGCCAGGCATGCATGCACGCGCGCACACACAGAAATGGTGGCCGAGAAATTTGTCTTCTGCATTTGAGCTATCCTTCCTCCAGAGGGCAGCCAGGAGCAGTGGGCCTTGTCTTTGGCTCCCGGGGACCAGTTCCACTTGGACAGGACAGGATAATGTTCTGCATGTTTTTAGTTGGGGTCCATGTTGGAGGAGACCCCATGTGAGCACGGGGAGAACATGCAAACTCCACACAGAGCACAGTGCCAACATATTTCTTATTCTTTTTGGACTATACCACTACGTAGTTGATGCTTGCCATGTCCTAAGAATTTCACTGCTCAGTATGACCTTGTGTTATAATGTGCACTTGACAATAAAACACTTGAACTTGAACTTGAACAGCGCCCCAGGTGGGAATCAAACCCAGGACCTTCTTGCTGTGAGGCAGCAGTGCAAGCACTGCGCCACTGTGCCACAAAAAAATTAAACTTATAAGAACAGATACTACACTTGATCTTAGCCAAAAGGCAGAGAAGCGTAAAGCCTAAATGTCTTCCTGTCTTCATGAGATGCCCATCTGATTTATTTCTTCCCCAATGCCCATGCTCTCTTTCATTCTCTCTCTGTGTTGACACTTACTGCCCACCACAGGTTTCCAGCTGGCTCTGTTGATGATGCCCTGTCCGCCGGTGATGTCGTCAGTGTGGCAGGAGCCTCGGTAAGTCTCCGTCAATGTGAGGTGGCTGTGGGCGTACGACATCGCCAGCCACCGGAACATGGTATCATCGGCCGTCTCTCTCAGGGCTCCCTCGTTCTGCCGCTGAATCCGAGCCCATGTCTCCTCATTCATCTCAGGCTCAACGCCAGGTCTCCTGCCACGCCTTGACCCCTGACCTTCACTAACCTTGGAAGAAATTCAAAGGGTTAGGCAGGGATAACAATAGAGATACCTCTGGGAAATACAAATGTAACGTGCGAGAATGTAACAGATGAGGCATGTTAATCTAATCGATAACTATGCAGAGATGTGATGCCGCTGTTTATTTACTCAACGTGAAACCGGCCTTACTGATCTGGGCGGTCGCTGCATGTCAAACGGGTATGCCACCACTTTCTCTCCACCTTGTAAATTAGCTCCTAGCACAAATGGGTTGCGCTCCATCCAGGAGATGATGGCTTTTGTTTCAACAGCAACCTATACACAATGTAAAGGTAAGAAAGAGAGAAGGGCTATTGTTATGTACTGGTCATATACCAGTTTTGAAGTGTAGTAAATTGACCCTTTAAGAAAGAAAGGCATTGGACAATAAGCACCACAAAATCCCCTTGCTAGCATCTAAAACACTAACAAACGTACAGAGCCATTGAGAAAGTTTTCCGGGAGGGGGATATGATGATTAGGGACGATGCGTGGGACCCAGCCTCTGTCTTCTGCTCCCCACAAGATGCTGTTGAGGTCTGGGAAATTCTGGAAGATGTCGTACCCTTCTTCAGTCCAGTGGCCCAGCGCCCAGTTCCCCATCTCAGAGCCCTGGAGGACAAGGAGAGGTGGACCATGTAAAGTCTCAGAGAAGTTCTAATTTTAACAAGAAATTGTGCAAATTATTGTTCATTTTAGTTCTTTCATCATTTCATCATCATCCAATGACAACAGTTCCACCTTACCATCTCATAGGCCAATTCATATGCATCAGGATTTAGTGAGGGCACCAAGTGAATTCTCACTCCTTCCACTAGGCGGCGCACCCTGGGGTTGTCATCATTGTATTCCTTACACAGAAACTGCATCAGCAACAGAAGCAGCTCTCGGCCCAGTGCTTCATTACCATGAAGACCTGCTGTATAGCGGAATTCTGGTTCTCCTAGTGAGGATGACATCATCAAGTGGAAGTGGTCAATAGAGTGCTCCAGTTTTGAGTCCTAAAACTCAGAAGTGTTACCCATGGTTCCTTCACCAAAACTCTAATGGATTTTTTTCCATTGGGTTTTGGTTAGATCTATGAAATAAGATCTATGAAATAAGGTCAATCTTAAGAGATATGGCACATTTTGTTCTGTGAGGTAAAATACATCAGAAAATAGCCCACTCGTGAATGTTAAAGCTTTTATGTCTCAAAAAAAGTTATATTGATTGCTTTTATACTTCTTAAAAGTGGTGTTCATTTGTGAAAATTATCGTGTTGAACAAAACGTGTGAATATCATATGCTTTTATTAGCCACAGAGCTTATTTTCTGCATTAATCCAAAATCCAAAGGAAAAAAAAACAACATTTTGGTGAAGGAACCCATGGCTGAGCTTCCAGGTTGGCCTACAAACAGCATCACTGCTGCACTCTATACAGCCATGTCATAGAATGTGACCAAAGGTTACAAGGAATATACCAACAACTTGTTGAGTGACAAGAAAAATATGTGTTATGGCCTCTTCTGGCAAAACCTAATGACTCAATATATTTGGCATTCTATAAAATGTAAAATTTTAATGTAAATGTAAAAATGTTTCCAAATTTTTTGACCAATCCACTATTAGACACAGAGAGATGAGACATTTTCATTATTTTGCCAGGGAGAAGCAGGCAAAAACGTTAACACAACTTTATTTGATTCACTTTCCCAAGCTGGTAGCATGTCCTATATTTCTCCAAACATTCTGGGACACATCTCTATCAGCGTATACGATGAAATGTTCAATAGATACTTTATTTGATATGATAACATATGTATCCTGTGGCTTACTCGTCCCTTTGTATGCCAACAACGGTATATTAGCTTGCACACAAATTGTACCAACTGCCTCTTATTAGCATATAAAGTATATTATTTTGGGTTCTCTATGTATTGTACCTGTCTCATGTTCCCCTGGGTTGTCAGAGATTTCCATGGCGTACATCTTCAGGCCCTGGGAGCTCTTGCCAATGTTGTAGATCCTGGTGATGTTGGGACATTCCTCATTTATCACCTTCATCATCTGGAGAAAAGGGAGCGACACAAAACAGAGACACTCAGGAAAGATAGATCTATCAAATTATGAGCAGCAGTATTCTACCACACCTGTTTTTTTGTATGCCAAAGTCATAAACTAACCTGTCTCATCTCTTTGTAGTTATGGTGTCTGAAGTCCAGGTCATCTGAGGGGCTGACCTCATTCTCACTCTGGTAGCTGTCTGGAGGGAGCATCGTGATAATGTAACATTCATTCTCATTGCTAACTAGTTGTTTGGGTTTTCAGTATTGTGGTTACTAGGTTCTTTGACGGACATACTGCCTCCAACAAATGATGCTTGTTATACATGTCTACAAAGCTAATGGTGTTATAACAGCAATGTTTTCTAGTGTACTAACTAGGTAGTTGACAGGCCAGGACTTCTGCTCTGAGACAAAGACTGCCGTTCCAGCTCTGAGGCAGAACACGGATGTAGCGTGCCACCACCGGTACATCAAACTGCGCCATCACTGGTGTGTCCTTATCCACGTTCCCATAGAACAACTACAGAGCAAATTAAAAAAACAGAAAGGATTATCATAAAAAATGTGTGTACCTGTAATCACGGGATGTCTGTTATTTATATTGTCTTTATACAATATATTATTTTGCTTCCACTCACCCATTCGGCATAGCCATCATGAAGTACAGTCCAATCACGACTGTCATTACTGAAGGCCACAAAAAATGACGACACAAAGTCCTCGCTGGGAATTAAATAAGATGAATCAGTCCACAGAACCATCACATTTGGGTTAAAATATATTCAAGAATACAAGAATACAATATTGACATATTACAATGACCTAGTTACCCCACAGGGATTAGTAAAATGTTATCTAACCAGTCATACTTGATATTCGATAACCACATTAGTACGTGTCAGCTGGACTCACTGCTGCTCAGAGTTCCGTCCCTGGGTGATGACTCCAGTGAACTCCACCTCCCTGCGGGCGTCAACCTCAAACCAGTGGTTCTTCTCCTCTGGCTCAGCACACCATGCACCACCATACACATCCTCCTCATCATTAGAGCTCTGCACAGAAAAGCAGAGACCTTAGGCCTATTCTCCAAGTCAAAATTGTAAAATGCTAATCATTTTATACAGTGGCTTGCAAAAGTATTCAGCCTCCTTAATGTTTTAGACATTTTGTTGTGCTACAATGTTATTTCAAAGTGTATTTTTGTCTGTGTTCGCCCCTCTGTCACTGTGCAAAAGTACAACAGAGGGACAACTTCAGTGAGTTTTGTTCTGTCCAATGGAAGTCAATGGAGAAATGGGAAAGGAAAACTCATTAAAAGCGCACCTCTATGTATTTTGTAATGGGGTGGTGGTGGTTTCATTCAAAAGAATTAAAACAAGTTTGAAAAGAAAACATTGTTCTAAGCCCCTAAGAACAATCTAAAGAAAAATAAACAAAAAAACAATCTGATGTCTGAGTGACATGATGTGAAAAGTTGAACACATCTTTCCAAGTGTGGTAATTTAGCTCAATTAAAGAAAGGGGGCTGAATACCTATGCAACTTTATTAATATTCAAGTTATTTTTTACATATGTTATTTTAATTTCACACATAGATTTCTAGAATTTCCTTTTAAATTTGATAAAATGTAGTACTTTGCATAGAACACAGACCAAAATCCCCACAAAAAATACATTTTGAAAGACATCATAGTACAACAAAATGTCAATACTGAAGGAGGGTGAGAAAAGTATTTTTCCTGAAAATGAATGAATGAAGACATACAAACACACACCCAGACAGGCGTATATAGACCGACTGTTTCCTGTACCTGCATGTTGAGGCGACCCCTCTGAGCAGAAAACCCATGGTGAGACTGAGAGGAGGCCAGCAGTTGGTCGTCTTCCACCTTGTGAGACTCCAGGCCTAAGGGAGGGCACTCTGAGAGGAAAAACAAACACATACTCGGACACAAATACAGAGCTTGGCTGACAAATGCTCCAGTAAGATTATAATTAAAAAAACGTTTGTGTATCTTACTCTTGTGAGCTGTATTGGTGCAGTTTATGGCTCTGTCAAGAGCATCTTGTAATGAAGACGCAGAGGTCTTAAAAGTTCTCAAAAAACAATGTAACGATAATGTCAGATGAGTGGATTAACAGATGAAGACATTTGCTCTCTGTAGATACTTAGGAAGTTACATCTTGTGGGAAGTCCCAACTGTAGCCATCCTGAGCCAAACCTCAGCTACAGAGCCTAACCACTCTCAAACCCTACTTACAACAGTAAACACTAACTGTGAAGCCAGATGAAATATCGACTACTCACACACACATAAAGCAAGTCACATTAATTCGAGTTAATCCACTAGACATTCTGTCAACTGTCTTTTTTTTTTTTTTCTTAAGATCTTTTTAGGTTTACAAAAGGAGAGGAATTAACCCCAATATGAAACATCTTTCTTACTTTTTGGTTCAACGTGCACTGACATCTGCTTCAGCCTCTCCTCTTCCTCCTCCTCCCACTTCTTCCTCAGCCGTTCAGCTGTGGAGCATGATGGGAATTCAATATGTGACAACGCATGTTTTCACATGGACCTTGCTCTCCAGCCAACCACCATGCAAAATATTTCCATATGTGCTTGTACGGTGACATTAAGTTCCACTCACAAATTCCTCATATTTTTTGTACTTCAAATATGGGTCACTGTAGCCTATTTTGCCTACTTATCTTCAGAATCCCTTATACACCAAACCTTTTCAATTTCAGAACACACTATTTGGCATTCATAAGTATCCTTCAATTACTGACTTGTTTTTAAGAATAAATAGACCAAAAAGTTGTTTAAGACTTTCACATTTGATTGGTTAATAGCTGCTCTCATCAACTTAGTGTTCTTAGTTCTTAGAAAGATAAACCTGACTCAGCAGCAGTTCTAATCTGTGGTGCAGGAATGCACACAATCTTTCCACCCCCATTGTTGGAAAGGAAGAAGGCTGGAAAGATTGTCTGCATTCCTTCACCACAGGTTAGAACTGCTGCTGAGTCAGGTTTATCTTGCTTAAGGACAAGAACTAAGAACACTAAGTTGATAAGAGCAACTATA
>OMKK01032920.1:39335-65360 GCA_900302305.1 Polymixia japonica | reverse complement strand
AAGGGATTCATTAGATGAATGTGAAAACATTTATTCCTCCAGAAGAAAGACAAAGACTGAGACCTTTTTCTGCCTTTTCTTTACGAGCTTTCTCTGCCTCCTCCTCCAGTTTCTTAGCTGCCACTGAGAATAAAAAAATAAAAATAAAATTAGATATGAAGTCGTGGTTTGACTCTTCAGATTATCACAAACTACTGTCCACATAGTCCACACAGCTCATTGATTAATTGATAGAAACAATTAGACATATAAATGGTAATTGGACGTACAGTCAGCATAATCATATTCTTCATACCAGGGACCTATGAATGGTGTGGTAGTAGTTTCCTCTGGAACAGAAATATATATATATGTCATCACATCAAACTTTTGTTGTTGAGTGTTTTTAGACAACTGAAGATATATTTTCACAAATAAAACCAAACATTGCAGATGGTTACCTGGTATGTACATGATGACTTCAGTAGTTGTGGTCTCTTTGTTAACAGGGTAATGATCAGGTACCTCATCTGTGAAGCACAGCAGATGTTTAAACAACAGTCTAAATTAATCTCAATAAACTAACACACCAAGATTATTGTACAAAGATGTTGTGGCATTTCAAAAGAGCAGCTCTGAAACTGGCTGCCACCAAGCACACCAGAGAGCCCTGTAGCACCCCGGTCAGCACAGCAGGCAAACGCCATGAAGGGGAAGACTTCTGCACACGAAGACTAGCTTAAAGATACAGGCTACAGAGGGGAGGAATGTTTGTTAGTTTAAATAAAGAATCTTTTTGATGATAAAAACCAGTATCTTTCTTTAATTTGCTTGTGCTTCTCCAAGTGAAATTTCACATTTTCAGTCTGGATAAGCCCGGCCCACCTTTTGTGCCAAAAGTTGATAAAAAGCTTCATAAAAGATGGTGCAAAATGTGTTGATGAAACATACGTCTGGCATCCCAGTAATCAGTGTCATGTTCAGTGTGAGGCTTCGTTGGAGCCGTTGGCTTTTTGGCGCCGTCAACTGCACAAAAAGAAAAAGACAAGGCAGCATTCATTTTATAACCTGCATTGCAAATCTATTAAATAATTTTATGTTGCACAAACATGCCCTTTGAGAAGAACATGTACATATTTTGTTCATTACATTTTGATAAATTAGCTAAGCGTTGTGTTTCAATTGGGTTATATGTTCTGTTCTTTGTTGTGGTGCTAAAGTTTGGCGCTTGTGCTACAATCCTTCCGCAATACAAGAGCTGTGAATGTTAGCATTGTAGAAATGAAACATGGCACATGTCTATTTAGAAACTATGTAAATGTACTATGTATATGCAAATGTACTAAACTAAGCCCTTATAAGGTTGCCATGCCATTCAAATTGACTATTTTAAATCTCAGCCATCCACCGGAGCATAGCAAAAATTGAAATTGAAAGTTATTTTATCCATCTGGACCATGGAGTGAGGTTACAAGATACCAATTGGCACGATTAACCTATATAACCCTTCATAGACCGCTATTAAAAAATGTGTTTGTGTAGGACAAATGCAGGAAGTTCTTGTCTGTGAACAAGAAGTGATGCACTGCAGAAAGTCTAGATAAAGCACAGCGGCTAGCAGTAGTAGTAGCTAGCAGTAGTAGCTAGTCCGCTAACATCTTTCCCGTTCGGCTATGGCAGACATTTATTGGTGAGCTGACGTAATTTGAGCAACACCGTGTTTGTTGTAATCTGAACATAATTTCAATTACTTCTCACCGCCAGAGAGGGAGATAAAATGCAAAAATGCCAGATTCCAGTTTTAATGTAGAAATCTGACCTCTTACCTCATCGTTCCACCTATAACGTCACTGACTACATGTCTTACCTTGGTATGGCTCTTCCCTTCCAGGTTCATTTGGGGTCACAGGTGGAATCACTGTGAATAAAGCAGGTTATATGAGTGCAACACTATCCCAGCATCAGACTAGAATGGACTATTAAAGGACAATATAACATGTAATGTCTATGAATTCTGTAGAAGAAATTTAAATTGCTGAAACCTAAAACAAGTTTGTTAAGGTGCTAGATTAATAAAGTTCCCCAAGATGGAAATCACATCACTAGAACTGTTTGAAGATAGAAATGAACTGTGTTGCTCTGAAATATTATTAATAATAAGTTCTGAACAATTTCAAGAGATATCCTATAAGGTTTTTTTTCTAGAGCTTACATACATCGGTCCCAGCCCAGTTCAATTAGCAGTTTCTCCTCTTCCTCCTCCAGAGTTGGACGCCTGGTGTCTGGCTGCACACCCTCCCCCTCCCCGATGGTCTTTGAGGCCTTTGGTTTCTTGGTGGGCTTGGGTGCTTTTGGCTTCTTTGTGGGTTTGGGTGCTTTAGGTTTTTTAGTGGGTTTTGGGGCCTTTGGCTTTTTGGTGGGCTTGGGAGCTTTCTGCTTCTTTGCTTTGGCCTCCTTCTCCGCGGCTTTCTTTGCCCTGGCTAAGGAGAAAAAAAATGGGTCAGAAGCCAAAGTAATCACTGTTAGCTCAGAGAGTTAGAGAACGTCAGAAAGATAGGAAAAAGAGAGAGAGAGAGACAGACAGACAGAGAACACATGCCTACAGACAGACATTAGTTCTGGGCAAGCAGAAACCCTGTTACAAGGGAGAGGAATTTAGTCAAGCCATTTGTTTGTTTTAGTTTACGACCAATCTATAATTCAAACTTAAACCAGTTGATCCTTAATTAACTTAGCATGTCAAAAAGACAGGCAACTATTTCTCCCAGGCGTAGCTTACGCCCTCTTGAGTACCTGATTATAAACTGCTTAGAAACGTTATAAACTAGTTGTATGGAACATTACAGGGAGGAGATCTTCAAAGGGGTTCAGGGCCAAGTGTATTTCATTCACCCTTGTTATATAACCATCAACAGACTCCAACTTAGACACAGATGATGCTTGTTTTCTTACACTGAGCCTGTTTCCTGACGATATGTTCCATTGGTCTTAAAACACATCATCCCCTCAACACCAATACGTCAACCTCCTTTACAGGTCCTGGCCATCCACGTTTATTTACCTCAAATAACTTATCCTTCTCATTTCAGTGACAAGCAAGTGAAACATGAAATTATACAGCATGGAGCCAGACTGAACACAGCATATGTGTTTCTTAATCCCTTGTGTTCCACATGAACTGTTAGGATCAGACCTCAATGCTCTTACCTGTCCCATAGCCTCAGAAGTAAGGATCCCTGCAACTACAATCGATAGTTTCTTGATCAACTTTTGTGTTGGTAGCCTAAACATCAGGAAAGCAGGCTTATCAACAGAAGGTCACAGGTTCAAATCCTTAGATCAGATGGGAAATTCCCTTGCCCTTGAGCAAGGCCCTTAACTGCTTAGTGGCCAAGAGTACAAGGCTGTGTTTGGAGAAGGAAGCTCCCAGGTGTGAATGTCAAGCAGGGCTGACCAAAAGCATTCATGCTCAGCAAACTCTTCCCTGGGTAAATAAAGCTTAAGAAATGAAAAATGTTTAAGGGTTAATGTTTTGGCAATCATGGTTTTTTTATGTAACCTAATTCAAACACACATGAATGGTTTTGGATGCAACTGGAAGGCTTGTGGTTTTGCTGCATACAGCGGAAAGTCTGTAGTCAGAACATCAGTGCCAGTGCATTAGTTCTATTGCAACTGGGTCTACTCGTAAATCCTGTCTCCCTACTTACGGAAAATGTAGTGGAAATATTTCTGCTGTTGGTCATAGCTTGTGTTTTTCACAGATTGTAGGCCTAACTGTTGAAGCATTTGTCGGGACATTCAAAAAATAACAACTGCTCTTTTTTCTGATCAAATTGCTTGGAAAAGCAAGAAACTAAAAGTCCCACAATTCTGTTTACAAACTAAACAACAGAAAAACCAGGTCATAGTTTGGGTATGCTTCAAAGAAAATGTCAGACCACCTACTGAATAACTGTTTGAATGTCAGCCCCATCACCCTTCAATCACTGCGTGGTGTTTAATTAAACCCAAGCAACTAAACCCTGCATCAACTGTTTAAGTGCTGTTCAACAGGCTATCTTTAAACATAACACATACAGGCAGAAAACCTTTAATGATACAATAGAAAGAAAAACGTAGTCATCTGTATATGTGTCTTCATGGAGGTTTGAAGAAAAGGACACCACCAAAAGGTTAATCCTTCATGGAGAAAGCCAGAGGCAGAACACCAAATAAAAGGAGTAGGTTTCTCAATTCAAACCAAATGTTATCCTCCCTTAAAGACTGATTGCAGCCTTTCCTGTCTGCCTGTGAATCTGTACTTTCTTGGCTGCAAACTGTGGCTTAGCATACAAAACTGAGCAGATTGGAAGGAAAATAACATGTATTGTTTATTTGAATCCCCTATAAAACCATGAGGGTATTTAAACATGCGCACAGTCTTTCTCCCATGCATGCGCATATACCTGCATACAAGCACAGATAACAATGAGTAAACATCAGACTCAGTGATGACTCAGTTCCCCATGTGTGTTCAGTGAAGTCCAGCTGTGCATCTGAAGTTCATTATCTACTCTGACATAATGCCTGCAAGCGGCGATAAATCTCTGTTCATACCGAGACCAAGTCTGCTCGGTCCAACTTCAGATGGAGAGAGTCAAAGATATTTCCACTTACCTGCCTCTATTTCTTCAGGTGTTTTCTTCTTTTTAGGTTTTGTCTTTTCCTCTCCTACCACATCGACAGGCTCATCTAACATCATCTCAGCATCCTCCTCCCCCTCCTGTCTCCTATGCTTGACAGGCCCTCTGACCTCTCTCGCCCGAGTCTGGGGTCTGGAAACTTGGTCTTCCTTCGCATCTTCGCCAGCACAGGCCAACGCAATGCACAGGGTCAGACTGACCCAGAGAACAAGTACGTCGCCTCTCATTTCTCAAATGTTGTTCTGACAGCGCTGATTAGGACGATATAAGGGCTGGAGGACGAGCCAAAGTCTTCAACTACTAGTCGTGAAACAAATGTGGACGTCAAACTCTGAACCACCAAATGACTGAAGACTGTCACTACGCTGTGGTGTATGGCCAGACCAAGCCCGCTCAAAGTGTCTCAAAGCAGTAACTTGGCTGTTAGAGAGCACAGTATCTAACATATGAGCTGCACATGCAAAGATCCAGCTGTCCTGGGATACCAGTCTTTGTGGTCGTTGAAGAGTCTGTGAAAGCGTGGAAGTGATGTGTCCCGGTTGTTTCTCTTCAGCCACAGTGAAACAAACAGAAGAACGTGATTTGTCGAGGTGTCAAAGCCTTGTCCAGTCTGGAGGTTTGTCAGGAAGATAGCGTTGAGGGCTGGAAGTTTAAAAGCAGCCTCCCACCAGTACTGGAGGAAAGGAAACGCAGCTGTCTGGAGTAGATTCTCAGCAGTAGAGCAGCACACCTCCCTGCCTTGCTTCTGTCCTGCTCCCTCCTACTCACACATGCACTCCCTCAGTCAGACATACTCCTTCATAGCCCTTCACCCCCTCACTCCATTCTAAACAAGGGGGAGGAGCATGAGACACGTGACATTCCACGGAGGCGAGAACGAAAGAAAGAAAGAAAGAAAGAAAGAGAGAAAGAAAGAAAGAAAGAAGTCAAATTCTAAAACACCTTTATTGCCACAACTCAACAGTATACAAAACACAACAGATCATATTGAAGTCAAAAAGGTAGCAGTATATACCACATCAGTTATCATAGCCCTACTAACAGCATTAACTAAGAAAGAAAGAGACAGACAGACAGACATTCAGACAGATAGACAGACAGACAGACAGACAGACAGACAGACATACAGAGGAAGAAGAAAGAAAGAGGTTTACTGATCAAAACAACTTAGATCCCTTCATGCCTTTGCTTTGCAGAGATGTCCTGACCTGTTCCTGTCTCTCACAAGACACTCAAGTGAAAAAGAGACAAAGTGAACAAGAAGCGTAAGAAGCAGAAATAAACATGTGAGCTATTTAGCCACACAGCTAAAATTACTAAAAGCTATTCCATTGTTTGCCAGAGGTCTGATGTGCAACCTTACAGATGTTAGTGGCAGAATCATTTAGCATCTTACAAACCTTAAGCCCACAGCAAAGTAAAAAGGTAAAAAAAAACATGTTTTGTTTTTTAAAATCGGATATCAAAAAGATATAGGTATATTTGATGTGCTTTGAGTGACTTAGTGTTTAACACAAATAACATGGATATCTAGAATAATGAATGTGCAAAAGGCAACATTAGATTGTAGTGTACTGCTTGGACACTAATGGGTTAAACAGCATTCCTTCAATCAAATTAACTATAGCCAGATGTTAGGATCTAAGTAGTCTACTTCTGGACAGCAAATTGAGTAAGGTTGTGGACATTCCATTCCTCTTTATCAGTGTGTCTTCATTAGATAATAGGCAGCTTTATTTCATATCCTGGGGAAACATTTATAAAAGTCAGTTAAACCGAGTATGTTTAGCTTGAGACATCTTGCTGTTATACCAAAAAAGGCAACAAGGATTAGATCCGTCGTCTGTTTACAAATGCAGTGCCATATAAAAATCTGTTATTCATTCCTATTAGATGTTGACTTACTTTTCTATTTTGGCTTTGCCTGTGTGTGCATGTGTGTTTTGTCTACCTTTCATTTTGTCCAATGATCTAGAATGTTTTAGTTTCCCCCCCATCTGTTTCTAGTACTTCGGTGCTAGAAGAGCTTTTAAAACTTTTCACACAAATCAAGTTGCCATGGAAAAAAATAAAATAAAACCATAGCACATAGTAATATGTTGTTTGAACAATTTTCATATATGTCAGTCAGTCAGTTAGGGTCAATGAACATTGAATTTCTAGCATTTAAAAAAAGATGTGCATGTAGTTCTCTTAGTATATTTATTTGACCTAAATACGTGATAGTGGATGGACACGGCAGTGTGGGAGGTTCATGATTGATAGCCCTTTCTGACATCTGAGGATAACACAGATACTGTATGTGCTTAGTTGTAAACAGATGTGTTCAGTCTATGTGTGTGACAGAGAAAAAAGATACAAAATAAAGCGATAGTTCTTTGAAGAATTTTTCTACATGCTCTTGGCACAGCATAACTCCACAATTTAGGCGAAGAAACATTTGTTTGCCAATTGCGTAATATATCCACTCCAGATCATCCGCCTGACTTCCGGTGCATCTTCGTGTGTTATTGTATGTGTGTAAGTGCTGTTCTGTGTGTCTGTACAAATACTAAAGTAATTAAGGACATAAGACCAGTAAAGATTTACACTTTATCTATTCCATAGCCCTTACAAATATGAGATTCTGTATGTGAATTTCTAAACTGAAATTCTAATAATTAATAATAATAATTATCAAATTAAAATATTAAATAAATAATAAATTTAAAAAATAATATCAAGTAAGTGTATTTTAAGAAACAAAGACAAGATTGTCAGTTTCAAAATGTTTATCAAAATAAGTTATCAACACATTTTCATAGCAAAATATTTCACATCTCTTATAAATCACTTATAAATTCACTTTCTCAGGCCTTTTAAAACAGCCGCCACTTGGCTGTGTTAACAGCTCTAATAAATATTAGTCATACCATGCATTGCACAAACAGTTGAGAACACAAAAATATGAGAATTTTCATACAATTTGTAAAGTCATTTTAGTCAGAGTTGCACATCATGTGTAGTAATGGTGATAAGGTGTCAATGATAATGGCGCAAGCACTTGAATTGGTGCACCTTGTTGGCAATAAAATGGTTTGTATGGTAAGGTTGAAGAATATATGGTTGGCTGTGATGAGTATGTGAGGCCATATTGATACTGCTCCTCTTCGGGGTCTTTTCCCTCACGTTCTTTCTTCCACTTGGTGCGTCTGTTTTGGAACCATATCTTGACCTGAGTCTCTGATAGGCGGAGAGCTGAGGCGATTGTATGGCGGTCGAACGCGGACAAGTAGTGACAGTGTTGGAAAGTGTTCTCCAGAAACCGGAGCTGATCCAGTGTGAACGCTGTGCGGGTTCGTCGACTTTTGCCCTTAGAACCTTGCCCTTTACTACACTCAGGAGACGGTTTCCTTGGACACACGCCTGCATTCCCCGGGCTGTAGCAATCGTCAGCAGGGGGACACGGATGTTCTCTTGGTTCATCTCTCCGATTCAAGGATCCTTCAAAGAAATATTCAAATTGTCTAAGATTAAAAGAGTGACAACAGCAACAAAAAACATAGACATTTGTTAGGCCTATTGGCTTGGTCTGTTGGTGTTAACCATGCAGTGATTTGGCCTGTGTTCTACAGAAATTAAGCATAACCCTCACCTGTGGTCCTTGCAAACGCGTTATCTGCTACTGATACATCGAGCTGTTTCCTTGTAAATTTTGTCGGGTCCAAAATATCATCAACAGAAAATGGTGTTTTGTTGATACGCGGTAGCTTGTTTGGCTGCATTTCAAAGTGTATCCCTGTTGACCTGAGTACTGACAACACTCTCACTGCCTGACGCTCCGCCGGGCCACGGCTTATATACACGTCCAGCACGAGCCGCGGCAGCGTCACATTTACATTTCATTCAAAAAGTTACACAAATGAACCAGCGCGCGCCTTCAAGGACAACCGCACGCGCTCTCTTGTGCAAACACGCCACGCGCGCTCCGTCCCCGTGGAACCCCCCGCGCGGCCACTTCAACATGTAAATGCGCGCGCTCAGCGGGGGGGAAACCTACCCTGTTATTTATTGCTGGGCATCTGGTTAAAATGTGCCCTTTTCTTTATAGCCCGTGTTCTTTTTTGTTGTTTGCCTTGTCATTATTTGCAAATGTGAGATTTTACGCTGGCAGGACACGTGAACGCCGGTTGTTATGCTAAGTTATCGACTCTTCAAAGAGAAGATTGCGCCTCTTTTTTTTCCTTGTCTGCATTTCAATAGTTCCGTTAGTCTCGTTAAGTGTAACATCCCCACAAAGCACTTAGGTGGAATTAGAAGCCTGCTTACAAGTTTATGAGTGCAATTACCCATCTGATCGTTGGGGACATGTCTCAGTCTCACTGAGCAATTGAAAATATGACACACAAGGGGAATCATTTCAACGTTATTGTTTCTAGTGTTTACATGATTCGTACATAAACACCCTCTAATGATATTATTTCACTTTAACAGGCAGACATTATTGGATGATTCTCAGCTAAAACTGTTGAAAAACGGTGAATAACATAGATAAGTGGATGGACCCACGTGCTTTATATAGAATTAAAGTGACCATTGCCATGACAATCCATAGTCCAGGAGTTATTGCTAAGGGCACATAAAACACAAACAGATTTGTTGATTATAATCCCAAATAGCATCCTCTTTAATAGGTTGTCATCATGCTCAACTTCCATATATCGGCTGGATCTGCCTTTTTAGACAATCATTTCTTTAACTCCATCCATCCATTTTGTTCATCTGATTTTTGCTGTTCAGGGCCACACTTGTCTGGAGCCTCTTCCACCTTACTTTGGGTGTAAGGTAGGCAGACACCTTGGATGGGACATTAGTCCATAGCTGGAGCATTACTAACACACTCACACCTATGGCCATTTTAGAGTCTCCAGTTAGCATAACCTGCATGTCTTCCGGTGATGGGAGGAACCCAGAGTACCCAACGGAAACCCACATGAACAATGGGAGAACACGCAAACTCCGTGCACACAGGACCCAGCCGGGAATCCAGAATGGTAAAGTAATAAAAATAGTCCTATCTTTAGATCCATATTTTAGGTTATAAATTCTCCAATGCTTAGTGTGCCTATCCCTGTATGACAAAGTGTAACTCCTCAGTTTTATCAAGGGGGCACCAGGCTCATAGCAAGACAGAGAGTGAAAGACTGCGTGGAGGTAAGAGACAGCTGCCAGTGTGCTCCCAGTCACAGACACCTACAGAGAAACTGGTATTGAAAGTACAAGAGAGGCCGGCCCATCAGGACAATTAGCAGATGTCACCAGTAAGCATGACCCTCCCTGACCCAGGCCTTTGTTCAACAGGACAGGGGGAAGTAGAGGAACTCAGGTTGGATACTGGTGGGATGAAGAAAAGAATGACAAGGAGATAATTAAATGAGATCGGGGACTATATTTTGGTTTAGATTTAGGAGAGATAATTCTGAGTCGAGGGATGAAGAGATACAGAGAATGTGCTAGATTTCCTGCAGACAAAAAAGACAAAGTGATCTCATCATGGTGAGTCTGTTTTGAATCTGTTTTTGGCATTACTGGACATGTAATTCAACAGGATATTTATTTTCATGCTTTTCTCCTCAGCCATGTAATTTAACTCTGATTGGAATGACATGGGAAAAAAACAACTTATTGTTGATCCATAACGAGCAAGTATCACTACAAGGCAACGAAGGCTCATTGAACAAAGGATGCATCCTATTTCATATCCATGTATCATAACCATCCTATTTGGTTTTACTAAAGCACATAGTCGAAACAGAAAATAACACATCCTCTCCTTTACCGTGTAAAAGAACTCTAATGTTCCAGTAATACTCCTAGAAACAAGAATGGTAAAAGAATTTACAGTGGACAAAAAGGTGAATGCTAAAGAGAGAGAGAAGAAAGCTAGTTAAAAAACCCATTTACAAGGTTACATGAAGGCGGACACAATGATCTCATTCCTTCCCCTATTCATAACTCCTTCACACTAAGCCCACATCACAGATGTGTCTCCAATGCAACGAGAGTGGGAGGAGACAACGCAACGTTTATCTCCTTAGCAATGGTGTAAAAGGCATTTACAGCGTCACCCAGGGGTGCTCTTAGCATTCTTGACTTGTAGTCTTCTGTTGTGAGATGTCTGCTGCCACATTGTAACACATCCCCAGGCCTTTATGCATGAATCTTTGATGATCAGTGGTGGTCCTGGCATTTTTGGTAACCTTTGCAAGACCATGAAAAGACATCCGTTGAACACAGCCCCCGATGCAGTTTCAGAGTACATCTTAATTCCATGTCATTATATTAGAAATACACAGTCAAGACAGAATAAGTCTAGTTAGATCCAATAAACATAGAAAATAAACACCCATCATCATTCTTGAACCTCCATACCCAAACATTAGACTCAAAGCTTAACATCTTGTCTACTAAGATGAAATATATAAGTGAATTGACTTTTTCAAACAACATTGTAGGTGGAGAGCATGGGATCTTTGAACACTCCAATTCACATTTTGCAATGTTAATGCAAAACAAACAATTTTGGAAATGGTCAAAGAAATTATGTATTTACTGAGTGATATGAATGTAGAAAGTTACTCTCAGAGAACTGTCTCATTTTACCATTAGATTGGATAAGATGGATCCTTTAAGGATCCCATGTGGAAATTAGGCCCTTTTATAGTAGAAAATAATTAATGTATAGACATGCATAAGACAAGTAGCCTATGCATGTCTATGTTCTGGACATTGTAAACTGCTCGTTAGAAACTGGCATTGTTTTTAAACTGCGGTTGTCAAACCCCTTTTAAAAAAGCACAACTTAGATCCTTTAAGACCTATTTCCAACCTGCCCTTTTTAAGTCAAATCTTAGAGAAAATTGTTTTTAACCAGCTACATATTTTTTTTAAATGCAAACAAAATTAGTGAGAAATTTCAGTCAGGTTTTAGAACAGGTCATAGTACAGAAACAGCATTTCTGACCTGAGACTCAATGCTGATATGAACTATGTGTCAGTACTTCTTTTACTGGACTTAAGTGCTGCATTTGACACCATTGATCATACTATACTCCTAGACAGACTTGAAAAGTGGTAAGGAATCTTGGTGTTATTTTGGACTCAGAATTGACACACAATCCTTGTATGAAAGGCGCTATATAAATAAAGTTTATTATTATTATTATTATTATTAAATCATATATTAATAATATCACTAAAACTGCCTTTATTCAACTTTGAAATATTGCCAAAGTTCGACCCTTTCTTACCCTGGAGGACGCCATAAAGTTAACACATGCTTTTGGTTTTTCTTGCATAGACTATTGCAATGCATTGTTCACTGGTCTACCTAAGAAACCAATTGAGAGAATGCAGCTTGTACAAAATGCGGCTGCTAGGATACTGACACGGACAAAGAAGAATGAGCATATCACTCCCATCTTGGCATCTTTGCACTGATTCCTTTTAGAATAGATTTTTAAATTCTCCTAATTGTTTTTAAAGCACTTGATGGTCTGGCTCCTTTGTACACTTCAGAGTGTCTAACAGAATATGTTCCAAAGCGTAGTTTGGGATCATCTTGCGGAAAACTGTTTGATGTCCCCAGATTAAAACAGAAAAGAAGTGGTGAGGCATTGTTTTGTTTTTACACACCCAAGTCATGGAACTCACTCCTTACCTGATGATATCCATTAGGCACCATCAATTGCTAGTTTGAAGAGCCAAGAGAAAACACACTTTTATAGAAAAGTCCTTCTTAAATCCTACTCTTTATGCTTTTATTGTGGTGTTTTAATTCTTCTTATGACCTGTTTTTAACTTGTACTTTGTTGGTGTTTTTTTTTTAATCTTTGTCCTGTTTTGTTTCCTTTGATTTTATATAAAGCATTTTAACCTTGGTTTTAAGTGAAGCACTTTGAGTTACATTCTATGTATGAAAAGTGCTATACAAATATAGTGTATATTATTATTATTATTATTATTATTATTATAAGTTAAGGCTACTTAAGATAACACAACTAATGGTACTAATAAAATACAAATTGCCATGTCAACTGAGCATACTGGTTGCTAATTTTTCAAATTATAAATGAAGGCTCTTAATCTTGAAATGGACTCATTCTTTGGGCCAAGTCACATTCTGTCGTTAAGCAACTGGGTGATCCTTTTTTTTCTATTTCAAAAGCAGTCTTAATGGCCTGACAAAAGGTCTGACCACAAATTCCTAAACCGGTAGTGGATGTGGCTACAAATCCACAGCACCCATCCACAAGTGTACCCTGGCTACCAACCATTAAATACTAGATATATAAACACTAGAATTTTGATTTAAGAATTCATTTTGAAAATAAATCTTAATCCTATTTGCGATCTTACATTTTAATATTGATAGTAAGCAATATTATTGTAGCGTTTTAATAAACTATCATTGACCATTGAGTCACTTTAAAAGCAAAGGTGGAGTGAGCCCTCTACTGGACAATGTTGGCTTTCGTATGCATCAAGCATCTTATTTGCTCCTAAGCCTTAATACTACTACTATAATGATTAAAGAAACAGCCCTTCTGTTGTTAACACTGATTCAAAAACAGCATACTAAGTGCTATCTAACAGTAGAAATTGTGTGTGATCACTACGTCCGTTTTGACCGTTTTGGTCCTTTTTATATAAATTTCATGACATAGTAACAGTCGACTATACGACGCTGTTTAAACTTGGTTTAACATACGTCTCAGTGATCTGAACGCAAGTGAACAGCCGAGACACATCGCCGTTCACACCTGTGTCTATCATGCGTCAAGGTGTCCAGCTGACCTAGAAGTGTGTCGTCATAGATAGAAGTGTGTGTTGTCCGGGACGCATCAGGACGCATTAGCGTTTACACCACAAAAGATATGTGGTCAAATGCGTCCCAGACCACCGGCAAGTGGTTTGAGTGATCGGATCACAATGCGTCTTTTACACTTGGTCGTTTACACTTGTATTTAGCGCTGTCCACTTATGATTCGGTCAAGACGAATTTTAAAAGCAAGTGTAAACAGGGTCTATGTCCGCATTGGCCTTGCAAGGCCCAGGCTGATTTAAAACAGCAGATGGTGTCTTGAGCCATTTTCAACCCATGAAATTCCGATTTTTATATGCGTCAGTGTCCATATTGGGATTCGTGTGTTTTATCATAGACATACAATTCCGTGTACAGCTCAAAAACACGTTTAAGTGTACAGTACCTTTAAGTACGCGGTAGTATTTTTTTTTTTTTTTGCCCCGGCAGTCTCGCGATACTTCCTATTTCACTATTAATTTGAAACATGGCGTCTGAAGGAGAGGCGGGCAGCGCTGCTGTGGCTGAACCGGAGTCTGGAGAGGGGTATGTCCCGCTCACGCAAAATATATTGCATTGTAATAGCTTCGCAGTTTATGTACTCAACTACTTTTGTAAATGTAAACCACGCAAACGCACATTTCTTCTAGCTATGGGGCATTTAGCTAACTAGGAACCACCACACCAACTCGCCTAGCCAGCGAACCCGGGTAGAGCTGCTCTCTTTGTATGGAGAGAAAGAGAACGACGCACTAACTAGCTATTAGTTTAACTTCTAACTACATCATATCATTCATTCTTCGTTCTGATCACATCTCAGAATACACAGCCAGCGTGTTACAGTCGGGCATCACTACTCGGACAATCAGAGTTCAACCTTTAGCCAGCATCACTTGCTTTACTAGCTTGGTTATGAAGCAAAGTGACGTTCTCTCCGGTTTTTACTTACTTTTTAATTCATTTGTCGTATCTTCTCGTCAATCTAGTTATCGTCTTGTTTACTTTCAGCGATGCTGCATTTGGTGAACTGCCTCCTAGCATGGATACTGAATCTTCAAATGGCAAAGAGGGGATGGTAACATTGCTAAACAGTTATTGTTCATTCATTTAGGCATAATGTCTGAGATATTTACATTTCTTTACTATTATTTAGTAAAGAACTATTATTAAGAACTACTATATTACTATTTACTATTATTTTTGCACCTAATTTTAGTATTGATTCCATGAAAGGCCATGCGTTTAGTTATGTTTTAATCAAATTACAAAGCAAATTATAATTTCTTCTAGGACACCGGTGGTGAAGGTTCAGAAGCTGCTGATGCTCTGACTGCATCAGGGGACGAGGAGAGTGGGAGACAGCTGGGAGAGGTGGAGCTGCAGTGTGCCCTCTGTATGAAATGGTTCACTGCAGACACATTCGGAATTGACACTGCGTAAGTATATTTCCTGAGCAACCCTGCCATTCAGTTGATGGTCAACTAATAATATCGTAGCACTTCTTTTGTGCTGCATTCCGAGTAATTTGATTGTTGGCCTTCCTCCTTCCCTACAGGACCTGTCTTCCCTTTATGACGAACTATGTGTTCCACTGCAATGTGTGCCATCACAGCGGGAACACCTACTTCCTAAGGAAACAAGCCAGTGGGTGTTAAGATTTAGACACAGCTCCAATGTGCTTACCAAAATAAACATAACAATGGATTATTTTGTGTCTTGATGACTTGTCTTTCACAAACTAGTGTTGTGTTTCGTGTTTCAGACCTGAAGGAGATGTGCCTCACAGCCCTAGCAAACCTGACATGGCGGTCCAGGACCCAAGAGGAACACCCAAAGACCATGTTCTCTAAAGACAAGGTGGGGGGCTACTGGGTGATCAAAGCACATTAACACCTACATAGGTGTTATGTAGGTGGCAATAGCAGATGACTATTATTTAAATAAGATAAAAAAGACAAAGAAAATGAATATATATGCCTATTAATGTTCTTTTGCATGGGGTTTTGGATTTTCAATGTCAGCTGTCTGTCATAGTGGACTGTGTTAACACCTTTTACATATTGAAAGATTGGTTTCTGTGTTCTTTTGTCCTGTTACAGGATATCATACCATTCATTGATAAGCACTGGGAGTGCATGACCACTCGTCAGAGACCAGGGAAGTTGACCTGGCCCAATAACATAGTGAAGACCATGGTAATGTAGCTATTAAATGGTTTATAGTGGAAAGCTACCTCGCTTACAGAGCTTTTAGAAGATTATGTGCTAACTCTGTTATAACTAAAACCAATCAATATTAAGGCAAAGTAAACGGGGTAGGGCAGCAAGGTGGTAGTTTGCGGGGAGATCATCCGTCAATCGAAGGACTCAGTTTCAAGCCTAGTCCGCAAGCACCCACACTGCTGAAGTGTTCTTAAGCAAAACTGTGCTGTAGCTGACCCTGTGCTCTGACATCTGGAGGGGGGCAAGCTAAAACTGCCCTAGGGTACAGGGATCTATGAAGTGTTATTAATTACAAAATGAAAATCTGAAATAATAAAAAAAAGAAAATCTCCTGTGTGTGTTTTCCAGAGTAAAGAGCGGGATGTTTTTTTAGTAAAAGAACACCCTGACCCTGGCAGCAAAGACCTAGAGGAGGAGTACCCAAAGTTTGGCCTGTTGGACCAGGTACCGTGCACCTATCATATCTACCACCATAAAACCTGAAGACCTTATACTGCACAAAGTGAAGAACATCTCAAGCAGAATATCAGTTGCTGTGACACTGATCGGTATTTACTCTTTCGCAGGACCTAGGAAACATTGGACCCTCATATGACACACAGAAACAGACCACTGCTGCCCCCACCGCTGGAGGACTCAATGGTAAGCACATAGCCCCGATAAGGTTAAGTTGGAAAGGGTGATTTAAATCTTCTTGTAACAGCTATAATAATTAAACTATGTTATCAGCCAAGGGGAAAAATGTTTTGTAAATCTTTGTTTTGGTACTGGCCAGCATTAACACCCCAAAATAGATAGTAAATTGGTTTGAAATTTGATGACTATGGCAAATTCTGTGCATTGTGTTCCAGGTGGATCTGCTTTCTCAGGTGAATATGTGGTATTTTGACATCTGGCCCCAAGCAATGTTTTTTGTGGTCTTGTAACCCTCCGGATCGAAGTTGGCCCTGAGGTTCAAAACGCATCAGTTTTCCTGCAGCCCAAATCACAATTCAATATGGGCCTTGGGCAGAACTGAGCTTCAATAAGCATCTTATGGGCAACTTCATCCAAGTCCAACTGTAACCTCCTTGTCTGCTCTTTGCATATGTTTGGTGCCCCCTAAGCTTCTCCCCCCTTGATTGGTGAACTTGTATATCCTCCTTGTCCTCTGGCTTGCTGCTCATGGGTTCTGAAATCCCTCAAATCTTTTGTCTTAAATGACACTCTATACTCCATGTATAACAATATGTGTGCGGAGAGTGCCATTTTTGAGGTATCATTGGCTTTCATCCAATACTAATTAGCCTCATCCCGCCCTTCTCCCCATGTCTAACTTTCATGTTGGACCCCTAGCTTCTGCCTTTAGATACTTTACTTGAATTTAAATCAAATTGCATTAAAATAACTTTACAATATTCAGTTTTTTAAAGTGGCAATCTCCGTTTTGTTGTCTTTGGCAGCACCTATGGTCAAAAGCGGTAATTGCAGGTGTGTAATTGGACGTCACTTCAAAGGGAAACACGTCACTAACGCTAATTTCAATGCATGGCGGGGAAGTCGCCACAGACACCCAGTTCTTAATCCTCATAATACTGCAAATGTAAGGGCTTTCATCAGTGGGCCGTATGCTCAATCACTACTGTGTTACCTCATTCGGCAATAGATAGTGACTTAACAGACATTTATTTAAATGAAAATCTTCAGAGATCTTCAAGATTGCCACTTTAAGCCTAAGTGAACCTTTCAAATTTGAGAAATTACTTAAGACCTTGTAGGGTAGGTGTTTCTGGTGGCATTGATGACAAAGATGTTTCTCTTGATATCCTCACCTAGATATGAAAGATTTCTCAGGAAATCATGTTAAAATATTGTTGTTCAAAACGTCATGTCAGCTGGACCTAATTAACTGTAGTTGGAGCCATACAATATGCAGACTTCCCTTCTTTTTGTTAAAGTCTGGTAACTGGCTTTTGAGTGATATTAGGTACACGTGCAACTGCTGTGCTTATTATAATGCACATCTAATTCAAGCTCATCATGTGTGTGAAGTATCTGCACCACTCTTCTGGGTGTGCTTTCAATCTCTGCAATTGTAATGGGATATGCAAAAGAGAAAAACTGACTCTTAAATTGCAGTCAATGGTGTTTATCAGTTTAAGATTGAATACTGGCCTGTTAGACAGTCAAAGCCAACTAGTTTTGGTGTGCCTCAATTCATTTTTTTGCATGAATGAGTGAGTTCATTACTCCTGGGAGGAGGATGGAGAGAATCTGAGTGGGAAATCCTGGGATCTTGGTCCCCAGAGTTGGTCCCTGGTGCCATGGCACTGTTTCTTACAAAGATTAAAACATGTGATTGGGGCACTTTGAAGAGGGATTGTAAGAGGCTGATAGTGTTTGGAAAATGCCATGCAAACTAATTCCTGCCTCTATGTGCCTGCTGTCTCCCTGAGTACACCAAACCCCTTATAACTTGCTTTCAATGTGTGTGTGTGTGCGCGTACGTGCGTGTGTGTGTGCGCACATTAGGGCTGTCACTTTTTCCTAAAATCAAGTTCGAACGAATTTGAAATGACACGCAATTCGTTCAAATTAATTAAATTCCCCTTCACTATCGGTAGAGTCAGAATATCGCACATAGCAGCTTTACAGAGGAGGATCTGAATGTCAGTGACCCAGAGGTCGCCTGTCAACTACACAAATCACCTAGCTTCTTTCAATTATGCAGCCTCTGCTTCAGCCACACCTGGGTGCAGTCTATGGGAACATGGTTAAGAATGCTTATGTAATCTACAGCCTCTGACGATGTACGTTTTTTTAAAAAACCCATAAGGTTTCAATATTCATGAGGTAACCCATCAGCAGATTAAAGATTAAGACAGGGAACACATTTGCTACCTAAAAGAAGTATAAGGGATATGTCATTTTCAGATTATACTTTAATGATTAAACTTATAAAATTCTTTTTCCACTAGTATTACTTCCTAGGCGGCCACTTATGTTGCCTGTGTGTGTGTGTGTGTGTGTGTTTGTCTCTGTGTGTGTGCATTTATGCATTTATTTGTGTTCGGCTGCATAATCTGTGTTTATTGTTTGAAGGCGCTTTGGCCCCGGGCCCAGGAAAGGGGAGAGGAGCCAAACGTAAGCAGCAGCAGCAACAGGAGGGTGCCACAGCTGGGGCAACCAAGAGAACACGCAGGTACAGACCCTGAACCGCACCGTAGCCTTTTACCATTACTGATGTTAATGAAAATGCAAAGTTAAATTGTACTGTTGTCCTCCTTCACCATAGCGACCCTCTTTTCTCGGCCCAACGCCTGCCTCCCCATGGTTACCCGCTCGAGCATCCTTTCAATAAGGACGGGTACCGTTATATCCTGGCAGAACCAGATCCCCATGCCCCAGACCCAGAGAAACTAGAGCTGGACTGCTGGGCTGGCAAGCCCATACCTGGGGATCTGTACAGGGCCTGTCTGTATGAAAGGGTGCTGCTGGCCCTGCACGACAGAGGTACCTACTAACCTCAAATTCTATTCCATCACACTGTGCTGCTTGCAAAGCCCTGGTCTCTGAACCTTGCAGTGGAGACTGAGCAGCACTAGCAACATGATTTTAATCAGGGTTCCCACAGTCATGAAAAGTTATGGATTTTTAAACTGTGTTTTCAAAACCTGGAAATGTTTTGGAAAATTGTAACATGATCTTCTGTTCAGCATTTATGTAGAATTTAAAATGACTTGGAATTATAATGCAAATGTCAGAGGTGGTTGGTATTTTTTTGTTTTTGCAACATTCTAACCTGTTATTCTTGCTTCCACCACGCAAACATCCATGTGACATCTTGATGGTAGCTAGCACGCGGTTATAGTACAGTCATGGCAATCTGGTATGAAGTTATGGAGAAGTTTTGGAATTTAATTGTAGAATAAGTGTGGGAACCCTGTTTAATGGTCTTTGTCGTGATATCCGTTGTCAGATTTTCTTCTCTTTTGTGTCCTACATTAAACTGTGTTGCTCAGACTGTTTATGTTTTGTAAGCGAGAATCATATGTTCATCTTCCAGCGCCTCAGCTGAAGATCTCTGACGACCGCCTGACGGTCACAGGGGAGAAAGGGTACTCTATGGTCCGAGCCTCCCACGGAGTACGGAAGGGCGCCTGGTACTTTGAGGTTTCCATCGATGAGATGCCTCCAGACACTGCAGCCAGGCTAGGCTGGTCTCAGCCACTTGGTCAGTAGTCTCTCTCACTCTCACTCTCACTCTCACTCACTCTCACTCACACACACACAAAGTCTGAATGAATACACATTACTCTGCCATTGTTTAACATTGCCATCGTTTAACATTGTTTTCATGCGTTTGTCATAGGTAACCTGCAGGCTCCTCTGGGCTACGACAAGTTCAGCTACTCCTGGCGCAGTAAGAAGGGCACGCGGTTTCACCAGTCGATAGGGAAGCACTACTCCTCAAGCTATGGTCAGGGAGATACGCTGGGTTTCTTCATAGATCTACCTGACGGAACAGAGACCGCCAAGGCTCTGCCTGACACATACAAGGACAAGGTACAGCCACAGTAACAAAATGTGAGAAATACATTGACTCCATACGCGTACATATTTGTTCTGACCTTTTTGCGAAATCGGCGTTCCCTTCTCAGGCGCTCATCAAGTTCAAAAGCTACCTGTATTTTGAGGAGAAGGACTACGTGGACAAAGCAGAGAAAAGCCTCAAGACCATCACCCCCAGCAGGGTTAGCGAACCGCTGCAAAATGTAATCCATTAACGGAGCCCTGTACTGTTTGATCTGGCTGACTTGCATCTCCTCTCTTATCAGATGATCTTCTATAAGAATGGGGTGAGCCAAGGCATGGCCTTTGAAAATCTGTTTGAGGGCCTCTACTTCCCTGCTATCTCACTCTACAAGAGTTGCACGGTCAGTACAACAGACGTGTTGATGTATCTAGTCCTACTTGACATGTCCAAACAAACGAAAAGGTCATTTTTAATGACCTCCACTGAAATTAAATCACCTTCTATTTAGTATGCATCATCGGTACCCCTAATAGTTTGTAGTTTTGATTTTTCTAGATTGCTAGATCTAATACCGTCTCTTTCCAGGTGTCTGTTAATTTTGGACCACATTTCAAATACCCTCCCAAGGACATCAAGTACCAGCCGGTGAGAGCAGCTCCGAACATACATATGCCTTCTGTGTCACTCCTCAGAGGAATAGCACTAGATTCAGGGGGATGATTGTGTAAGATTCATAATGTAATACTGACGTCTTGTTTGGTCGGTTGACCTGTGGTTGTTCTGACTTCAGATGAGTGACATGGGCTGGGGAGCTGTGATTGAACACACACTGGCTGATATGCTGTACCACGTGGAAACGGAGGTGGACGGAAGGCGGAGTCCTCCATGGGAAGGATGAACAAACGCGCCATGAATGCAGCACATACACATGATCATATTTAACCACCACACACCTGTGCGTATGTATGTTAAGTTCAGAAAAGAACTACATTGTGTTAATTTCAGTTAAACTTTGATGAATTATCAACAAAAGCTGACCGTGGTAGGCTACATTGTTATCATGGTTTGTTAAGAGTGCCATCCAAAAACATTCCACACTGATTTGTGAACATTTGACAACTTGCGTGAATGGGGAACATTTTTGGTGCTCCGAGTTGTTAGTTATGTACTTTAGTCCATAATTGTTATTTTCACAAATATGTTGGCTACCAAGTGGCGCTATTGCCTTTCTCTGTATAGTTTTGGCATCAAGGTTACATTCATAATTCTTCAAACAGACGTCTTGGAAATTATGTGGTTTTGATTTTTAAACTGTATTAGTCATTAACGATTGGGTTGTTTTTTTTAAATTCTGGATTAAAAAAAAAAAGTTTGTACATGTTGACAAAGTTGGTTTTATTAACACAATTGGGATTAAAAAAGAAAAGCAAACATGATTTAAAAAAAGATGTAGCATAGTATGCCTCAGCTATGATGTGGTAACTCAAACTCAGTGTTGGGAACAAAGATACAGCAGTTTGAGATGTTGATGTATTCAAATAGGGCAACAAATTGTACAACTTGTTAGTTGAAGTAAACATCTATTGCAGTAAATTTGTTTTTAAAGTAACAGCATTGCATTAATACGTGCTGAACTGACAGAACAGCAGTGTTATACTTGTAGGTGTGATGTGACATTTGTCTGAGAATATGAGAATATCAACAGCACGATTTTCACTGCTTTAGTTTGTGTAGTGTATTAACAAATACATGGCAAATGTTTGTTACTGGAGTGAAAGGAAAGATAAGTAACACATCTCTGCTTTCCTTGTATTATGTTGGTAAACTGGATGATTGCTGGTTGTGTTACGGTGGTGTAAGATTGGCCTCTAATGGAACAGACCCTAGAGGTAGGTACTGAGTAGACCTGACGCCAGGGGGTTTTCGTTGGAAATTAAGGTGTCTCTGCTCTGGTCATCTGGTCCATCTGCATGCTGCAAATCAAAAAAGGAAAAATAATGAAAAATTCAACTACACAACAAAAACGTGCATTTAAAAAACAAAACAAAACAGGTAATGTTCTTACATGTCTGCGAAAGATGCGATGTAAAATGCTGCGCTTGGGGCTCTGTGGAGTAGGGGCCTGGGACCAGTCCAGGTCTGGGGAACGAGTCCCCTCAGGGCCAAAAAGATTCAGCTCCCTGAAACACCCCGTCTCCATCAACTACATAGGAGAGAGGGGGAAAAACAGATCTGGTCCATATCTGGATTCTGTTGGAACAGAAGTAACTTGGATAAGAGTTAATTTTGACCTCGTTTTGCCAGGTTATAGGGATGCTGCCTGTATTGAACTTGCTGTAGAAGTCTTCGTCTTTGTGGTCCAAACTGACTCCCTTGACTGTAGAGAACTCGTCAATGTCCTGCACATCAGTGCAATACACTAATCTGGGCTGCAAGAGGGTAGAGTAGATTAGAGCAGAGCACAACAGAAGAAGAGAGGAGAGGGCGGAGGCAGCAAAGTAACAGACACCAGGGAGAACAATTACAACTAAATGGGCATTTCAAAGAGATCATGTTTTTGCTCGTCTGTGTCTAATTTAAAACGTTAAAGTTCAAGTGAAGTAATTTGTAGAGTATTTACGTCAGGTTTAAATGGGGGCTCCACAAGCCCTGCTTCCAGCATCCTGAAGTTGATGGTTTTGAAGAACGGATGAGAATGAATATCTGCCACCCCTGCAGCCTGGCAACCCAATCTATACTCTGGGTCTTTGGTCAACAGCTGTGATACAGGAAAGAGGCAACTACTGAATAATCAATCAGCTTTTTGGATTAAAGAAAGACTAGATGTTTGATGGAAGCCTTGATGCGTATACTCGAGGTGTGATCTCACCGAGCGACACAGGTCTTTCACTTCGCTGCTAAACATCTCCCCATATTCCTCCTCCTTTTGAATCCTTTTCTCTATTTCGGATGCTTTCAGATGCTCGCCTCGCTCCCGGAATGGAGGCCGCCCCGCGGTCATTTCGTATACCAAGCAGCCCAGGCCCCACCAGTCAGGACTCATCCCATAATATTCATGAGCAACCACCTCAGGCGCTGAGAACAGGAAGGAAACAACAAACCATAAAGTCAATATATTTCCTTTTACGGTTGTTTGGCGATAGTACAGTGATACCTACAGTATTAGTACTAGTTCTATGAGGCATTAGGTGCGTACCCATGTAGCCCACAGTGCCCACTCTGCCTCGCACCAGCTTCCCTTCAGACAGCCTCACAGCCAGGCCCAGGTCAGAGATACGGATGTGCCCTGGAATGAAGAGACGCAAACCATGGAACTGATCTCATAGTTACAGTTGGGCTGTGTCTTGTCTTTTTTTTTTTTTGCCTTTGTGTGTTTTTGATTTTATATTTCTTCTGTCTGCTCTGTAAAACACATTGGATCAAGATTGTATTATGTTTAAAGTGCTAGATAAATAAAGTTTTTTTTTCCGAAACAATTTTTTTACATCTTCCTCTGCCTATACTGTGCTATACTTGGCAGCTTTATTAACGGGAGATTCATTGTTTCATTGTGCTAATTTTAGAACAATGAGGAATGTAGTGCAAGTTTGCAATTATATAAAATCATGTGCCACATTTTAAATCAATGTGTAGTTTGTAATTACTAAGACAGGTGCTCCCAAGATTCCAAACACACTGCCAAGAACAGGTGTTAAAGTTTCTTAAAATAGAATAAACCTCCCACACACAAACTTCCTGAATCGCCAACCTGCCAGGGCTTTTGACGTCAAATTACCACTGTATTTCCTGATTCTCTGCATCTTAACAACAGGCTACATAGATCTGAGAGTGTGTATTGCAGTTTCCAGAACTTAAGTCATTGTTAAATTAAACATACAAATGTCCTGACCAGTTTCCCTGTCCTGTCTATTGGACTTAAAAGCAAGGCTAGTCCATCATGTCGTATTGCATCAATTCATGTGGCAGAGCTACTTATACCACAATAATTACAAAACAAATTCCTCCCTTTTTACTAGTTCTCTCCAATATTTTACATACCATTGTCATCCAAGAGAATGTTTTCTGGTTTCAGATCCCTAGAATATTAAACATTCAGTTGGAATCAATAAATTCATTATCAGCGGGCCTGTATCACCAGCATAATTGAGAAAGTCAGGATTTGACGTGTACTGCAACCATATTAATACACTGACCTGTAAACTATGGACTTTTGGTGGAGGTGGTTCAGGCCACAGCTTACTTCTGCAGCATAGAACCTCACTTTCTCTCTCTCCAGTCCAGGAGAGCCGATGTTATAAATATGGAATTTCAGGTCCCCACCATTCATTATGCTTAACACCATACAGAGAGAATGCCTGGTCTCATAGGCATAAGCCAGACTCACCTAAATAGAGAAAGTGACAGTTTACATGAAGGATATATCAGTTAACTTACTTGAAATAATAGATAAAACAATATATAGCAGTTTTGCACACAAAACCATGCCGTCTTGCATACACACTGCTTTTCCTTGAAGGTTTTCTAAAAGGCATGGGAGAGCGACGTGAGTGAATGAAGGCAGATTACATTGAAACAAATAATTAATGAATGAGACACGACAAATAGACTGAAAGGGAAAACATTTAGGAATCCTACCACAAATCGACTGTCGATCATTTCCAATATCTCTTTCTCATTGAGAGCCATGGTTTCTCCTCTCCTCTTCTTCACATGGGTCTTGTCCAGCTTTTTGCAGGCATACATCTTTCCTGTTGCCCGCACCTGGCAAGCCCACACCTGAGGAGAAGAGGAGAAGAAGATGAAGGAGGTAGTAAGAGATGGTGATGTGTGAGGTGGCCTCAATAGTATCAATAAGATCAACCAGGTGCATAAAGATCATAGCCTCCTAAAATTAGATCATTTGGCGCATCTGAAATATAAGGATATGATAAGGGAAGGACTAGGTCTTTTAGGACTGGGCCTATTAATGAATCTAACATATACAATGTAAATTCTAAGTTGTCTTACCTCTCCAAAGCCACCCTTTCCCAGTAGCCTGTACTGTCTGAACATGTGCTTGGTGATGGGCTGCCTTCAAGGGAGAAACAGTGGGGAGACATGGTTGTTATGTTATGGAGTGGATCAAAATCATGTGTGACCACACAAATCACAAATCTACTTTGGTTTAATCTGTTTGCGCCGTTGGACACTGACAACCAAACAAGGCCAAACAGAGCCATTGGGCTGTAATAATTACTACATTACTACAATACTGTAATGTCACAACAGCATATTTCAGGGCTTGACATGTTACAGCCATTCTTTTTTTCTTGAGTGTGTTTTCGCATGTGCATGATTTTAATGAATTAATAAAAATAATGAAATGCTAACTTTTATTATCCTTTTACACACGCCATGTTCTGTCTGGGCTCCAAATCAGGGTTTCAGTAACATACTTCAGTTGTTCGCGGATAGAAAACAGCAGCAGCAGTTAATTAGGCCTGTTCCGAACAGCGGAGAATTGACTGTCTTCCGCTAAAATTGGACAGTGTAATATTAACATAAACTGCAAAATGATGTAATTTTCTGACCATGGTATGGATAAATGTAATACTTGTACAGCGCTCCTTAACATTTGTGAAACTACACACATACTGACCTTTCCAACATCTTCCATTGTACAAAGCGATCAAAAAACATGCTTTCCTGGTACTGTAGGAAGGGAGATCCACTCAGGTATTTATGTAGATCCCTAATCCATGAAACAAAGACAGGTGAGTTGTAATTACTCACATATATGCA
>OMKK01032920.1:6715-27967 GCA_900302305.1 Polymixia japonica | reverse complement strand
CCTCTTTCCCAGCCACACCCTGTTTCTTTTTGGGCCTACCCACCTGTTGCAACAATCAAATGTTTCTCGTTAAAAAGGTGACCATTGCACAGCTTGAGATAAAAACGATGGAACTGACATTTAATCTAAAACAAAGTTTTATTATTATTCATTATAACAATTGCTTCCCTTTAAAAAAAAAAACAATTACTAAAACATGAATAATCCTTGCAGTAATACAGTACCCCAACATGCCAAACTTAATCAAAGATAACTGAAAACTTGCTTCATTCAGATTCACTTTTTGTTAACAACTGTGGTCCTAATTGGAGGTAGGTACAGTTTAAAATGTTACACATTGATTATCAAGACAACAGACAGACTTATACAGGAGAAACCCCTGGGAATGTTGCTACTTTTTGAAGATGGCAGATAGATAAACTAAAGATTAATGGAAACCTGAATTATAGGGTTTGGAAAATAGACTGTATGGATCAGAGCTTTAAAAGAGCTGTTAAGAATGTTGAGATAAAAATACTATTTAAGTTCACCACAGTCAGCGATGACAACCCTGGTTTTGCATGAGCCACTTTTTGTGCCTTGCTTGTTCATTGTCTTGACGACATCAATGCCCTCCACCACCTTGCCGAACACCACATGCTTATTGTCCAGCCTAGAGGGAAAAAGAACCAGTTACACTGCAAAAAGGTATACCTGGTCAAAAACAATGTTGGTTAGCTACATGGATCCAAGTGTAAGTAAATCTCACCAGTTAGTTTGACCTGTGCAGATGAAGAACTGGGATCCATTAGTGTTGGGACCAGCATTGGCCATGGAGAGGCAACCCATGCCTGTGTGCTTTAATACGAAGTTCTCATCCTTAAATGTCTTCCCAAAGATTGACTTGCCTCCAGTTCCATCGTGGTTGGTGAAGTCCCCACCCTGAAAGTACAGATAGCTTTGTATATGTACTGAATTGTAGATTAAAATATAGTTGATTTCTCAATTTAGATACAATCTGTGAACATAAGGTAGGGGGACCAATTCCTTGCCTTAACCTTACCTGGCACATGAAGTCAGGGATGATACGGTGAAACACTGACCCCTTGTAGCCAAATCCCTTCTCTCCAGTGCACAAAGCACGGAAATTTTCTGTTAAATTAAATACACAAAATATTTTGTAAGGATATACATACAGTATATCTGAGCTTGAAGCCACCAAAACCAGTGGAGACGTGAGGTACTGCAGCCGGAAGTACTGGACCGGCTCCATCCACTAAGGGTGTTTTCATATTAGCTACGATTGCAGTACGATTGCCCCCCCTCTCCACTTCCCCGCTGCTCAGCCTTCACATTAGTAATGTGGCTCCATACCAGAGGTATGCACCTAGTTGGTTTACGATCCGCCAAAAACACAAAGAAGAAGAGTACACTTGCGTCATCAACTACAATTACGATTTATTCCATAAATCTCGGCATTTTTGTGTGTAATGTCCAGTTGTGATTGTATGTTTTCGTCTGCCCAAATTTCAAGCCCAGGTCCCTCATCTGAAAGCCTCCTAAAATTCTCCGTAGACTTCCATTCAAGTTTTACGATTTGTTTCTCCTCCAATCATTTTTTCAGATGTCACATTTGGTTCAATATGTTATTTTTATTGTGCAAATACTTTTTCTCGATTCTTCAAAGAATCGATTCTTCTTAGATCGATTCTTATTAGATCAATCAGAAAATCGGTAGAAAACAGAGTTTTATTTTCATGATTCATCATGATGAAGCGCCATGAACAGTGCTGTCATGCACGAGCTGCAGCCTGATATCTTCAGTAACCAACTCTGTTTATCACACACATACATATAATAACAAGTCTACTGAATTCTACAATCAGTCAATATGTGAAACACCTTTAGATTATATAAATTGAGCACTGTTCTTCTCGCTGTCACAGCTGTGACGTATACAGCAGGTTACGATGTCAAACTGGATAACCAGCTAATGCACAAGACCAGATGAGCTGGAAATGGGAATATGGCAGCGCCCAGGAACAGTAATCTTGCTTCACTGCCACTGAGCAGATCCATAGAGAATGAATGGCAGTTTTGGATGCTGCCTCTATATATACTTGGTTGATATGACAACCAGTGGCCAAGCAGGTGATGACTGCTGTGCTTCCTGATGATGACCCCGTGGGATGTAGCACTAACCATCCTACAACGTGTAGCCAGGCTGCACGAGCCGCCGTGTGGCTGAATCTACTTGAAGAATATGTATAACAGCGGTTATATGGCTCATGTGTTTGGTGTTACTTGCACTTCATTGGAGGGGGGGATGTCTTCACCTTAGTGGGTAATAGAGAGCCAAAGTGATGACATTTTTTCAAACTTTTTTTTTACTCAAAACTGGGGCACTCTATAGGCTAAGAGGTAGGAGGGGTGGGTCAAAGTTGAGTTTCGGAGGGAAGCAGTTGTCTTGAGAGGGGAAATAGGGAGACTTACCATGCATTCCAATACCCATACTACCATACTACTTGTATTATGCCATAAAAAGATTTAGTATGTCCCAATACATCAGTCAAATGCAGTATGCCAAAAATACCAGGATGTCCTACTGAATCCGGTCGCATTTTGCAGTATGCGAGCCAGCATGCTTTTCTGGCTATTCTGACCCACAATTCTTTGTGCAGCGGAAGGTACGTCACATCGACTGAGCCACCGAGAGAGCACAGACCAATGAGGTTCTATAGAAGACAGATGACAGTGCATTGACAGAAGCAGACTAAGTAGTATGTCCTAATTGTACAAGAGTATGCATACTGTATGTACTTTGTAAGGGCAGCTGTAGTACGTACTAAAAGTAAAAAGAAAAAGTATGCGATTTGCAATGCAGAGCCTGGGAGACAAGAGAGCTGGATTATGGGCGTTAGCTAAATAGCTTAGCTTAAAGTAGGTTAGGGGGATAGCCACCAAGAATTGCTTTAATAAATGATGTGGAGGCCGCATGGAAGTTTTTTTGTGATGGCTTTTCTTATCTTGTGGATAAGCATGCTCCTATCAGAAGGTATAAAGAAAAGGGTTTACTTAAAAGTGTACTTCTTTTATTAAAAGGGCCAAGTCAGAATTTTACCTCTCTGTAACAACCGAAAATTTAAATAACCCCAGAAAATTCTGGAAAGTTATTAAATCTATCTCTGCCACTGAAACTCAAAGCGAACTTCCTCCCTGTATAGCCAATGATGCCACCATTTCTGACAGGGCTACTATGCTTGAGTGTTTTAATAAGCATTTTATTGCCTCTGGTTCTCTGTTTGCCAAGTCTTCTCTCTACTGTCTTCTGCTCCAAGTGTTTTGCTTTCTGCTCCAAATGATGGTTGCATATCTGTTGGTCAGCCCATTTGTTTTACCCCATTCTCAGTTGGAACCTTATTTTTTAAAATTAGCTGCTGATTTCATTGCTAAACCCCTCCAATGTATTTTTAACCTCACTCTTACAAATAATTCTATCTCAAAAATCTGGAAGTCTGCCTACGTTCTCCCCCTACAAAAAGGGGGGGGGGGACCCTACCTCACTTAATAACTATAGGCCCATCTCTAATTTGTGTGTCTTGTCAAAGGTCCTTGAAAGATTAGTAAATGACAAATTAAAGGATTTCCTGCACACTAAAATGTTCTTTCTTCATATCAATCTGGATTCAGGAAACACAGCACTATTGCAGCATTTTTAAAAGTAACAAATTATATAATAAGAGTCACTGGATCTGAAAAAATTATGTGCAGCACTTTTTGTTGATCTTTCTAAGGCCTCTGACACAGTGGACCGTGTCATTTTGAGAAAACGATTGCTTCATATTGGGTTGTCAGACAGGTAATTTACAAACCAGCCAACAGCCTGCTCAGACAGGTTTCAGTGTGTTCTCTTTGAGTGCAGCTTACTAATAATTTGCATCCAGTATACTAAATGGTAGAACCTGGTGTACCCCAGGGCTCGGCCCTGGGCCCAATTTTGTTTACCATTTGTTGTGGATGAGCTGGGCCGAAAAGTTCTCTCCACGTTTGCTCTACATCGGCTAACACCATCCAATCATTATTTAACATCAGAGCAGCGGAGAATGAACAGGTGAGTCTGACATCTTAAATAGATCGTCCCATTTTGGTTTGAAAACAATTGGCGCCGCTCGAGTTACCCACGTGGACAGGCTCTGCAGGTTTTGCTTCATTTGTTTACCATTACGTTAGTCACTTCATTTGCTTCATTGCTCCTCTGTACAGTTATCGTATCAAACCCGCCCCATATGATATAAACGGTTGTGATTGGCCCGGCCCAAGTCAGGCCGGCTGGAAATCTGTCTGAATGGGAGGGGGACCAGACCAATCTGCCAGAGCAAATAAAACATGAACTCGCAGATTCGTCTGATTACCATTATCACTAGCTCTACAAAACTAGAATTTAGCCCAATGACTGAATGTACTGTATAGGCTAGGTTACCAATAGATATCCTGAATTGGTTATAAAATCCCACAGTACACATCCACACATTCTCAGGTGTGGATCAGTGGACCTAACACCTACCCATGTGTGTGTGTGCATGTGTAGCATAGGTTTTTAGAACTTCTGATTAGTCTCAGTGATATTCAAAATCATTTTCACTGTTGATTAGTTTACCTGCAGTTTTTGGAACCACATCAGCTTTCAGCTGCAAAAGACAGACCTTTTTATTAGAACACATAGTCAATCAGAGCAGGGGACAGTTTGATGCATAATACAATCCTGAAACATGACATAGCTATGCCATTTTATCTTTCATGGCAAACCATTTTAAATAATGTCAAACCTTCAGGTATATTACTGGTCAAAATAAAAATAGCCAGTACAAAGGATGTAAATTGTAAGGCTTTTAGGAGTAGCCTAGCGTATTACATAATGTATATAGGCCTACTACCAAAGTTAAAGTTCACCGTAGAACACTTCTGGGCTCGTTTTCACATCTACCTGGGGTTTAGTATGAACCTCAGACAGTTTCTAAGTCCGTTACTTTTAGGTTTTCGTAATTTTCCATGAAAATCCTCGTTTTTTAAATGATATTTTTAAATGATATAAAATACACTTGCAGTTAATGCAATATGTTTCGGCAATGAATTTACATTTATATATGTATATATATATATATATTTTTATTTTTTTTTTTTAAATGTCTAGCAATAAAAACAAAAATCTATTTTTGCAGCGCAAATTATGTTCATGTAGTGTGTAATCCGGTTTCGGTAAATATTAACCAAATTAAGTAACTAATCAGAAAAAAAGCCCACCTGTGTGAAAATGAACAATAAGTGCTAGAAAGTGAACTTCCCCTTTAAAATAGGCCTACATGATGGTCTTTATTTGTAGAGGGGGGGTAGCGAATGAGAATGGCCTACAGATGTAACAGACCATTTGGAATGATGTATAATATCTCAAAAAGGTCCATTTAAAACCACAGCTGAGACACCATTATTCCCTCTCTCTATAGGACCTCGAGTAGCCACCATATCATATAGGACGGATACATTCACACAATATTCCATCATAAAACACATACTCGGCAAGAATGTCTTCTTTAATCAGTGTTTATAGCACCAGCAACCTCCTTTATGAAAGCGATAAAAGTATGTTAAAGACATTCACGCCCCAAGTCTTTATATCTGGTTTACTTAAGTTGTCTTCGGGTACAGACATTACTATTCCGTCACTTGCCAATTTGCCTTAACAAAACCAAGTTATACGACTTTCGGAAGCCTTATAGATCAACTAAACAACTGACAGCGGAATGGAAAATTCTGACGTATGACGTTAATCTTACCTCCATCACAATCCTGCCAGCTTTAGCTTCATTAATAGTGATGTCGAAAAAAACTTTGGGTAGTTCCATTTTTAAAGTGCGCTTTTGGTTTATGTTACGTTTCAACTGCGAGAGACGCTGCACGCTGCTGAGTGGTGAATTCACGGGTATATATGTGTGCGTGTGTGTATACAGGGGCTTTCGAAGGCCAATGAAATGTTCTCCGTTCTGTAAAGTGTAAGTTTGGACCAATAGAAATGTAGGGGTGGACTCTGATGAAAACTGGTAAATCGAGTCGTTTCGACTGTAGTTGTCTATGTTGGCATGAAAAGACGACGTTCCGTCCTGCAGCGCACCCGTGTAACAAGCTATATCTTGCACATAATGCTGCTACAGGAGGATGTTGGGCAAACGTTGTAATCAGTTCGTCAGAACTGTTCCTTGCCCCAGGGTAGAATAGAGAAGAAAGTAAAAGGGGACGCAAAGAACCCATTTAATAACTCAAAAACTTTATGTTTTTCTGTCCTTTTATCACAGACCATGTAATTATATAGCAGTAGCCTATGCACTGGAATCAAAGATATCAATGTCTCTGCACCATTGTCACCAATACAATATTGTGTAAATAAATTGAACTTAATATACACTTAAATGAATTAACTGTAACTCTGATTTTGATTCTGAATTTCAGGAAGAGGAAGAAAAGGAATTGCATGTCTCATACAATATAAAATTATAATTAAAAAATAAATAGAAAATAGTAGTAATTACAATGTTTTACTTAAAAAAGAAGTGGAACATTTTACATATTTAGAAAAACAAATAAATTAGTCATTTGTCAGCTAATTTGCAGTTGAATAGTCCATAAATTCCAAAAATGCCATAACTGTGTTGCACAAGTGACAGTGAAACATATTTATGAAATGTTACCTTCTGTTGACAATCCTGGACTCCAGTCCCAAAAGTATTCATAGAAAAATGACAGCTTAAATGAATTTTGTAACTGCCCTATTCAATATCAGCCTACTGCCCTTTTCTGTCATACATAAACTTGTATGATCACGTTATCGCTAACACTTGGTAATTATCCAACATATGTATAAAGTGCCAACAAAGATCCATTATCCATCTAATGACATTAATATTACCATGATTAACAATTAACTTGATACACACACGTTCTCTAATGAAAACAGTTGAATATACTGTACATAAACCCATGCACATGGCTTATACATAGCAAACAATTTACAAACATACAAATATCTTTCAAATGGCAGAAGATACTATGACCAACAATGTACTTATTTATGCATGAAGACCCTAAAGAGTGTTAATCAACAGAGGAAAAAGGTCAGAGACTATTTTTCACAGTGCTGAAGGATGTTGTTGACACAAATAATCTCAGCTTTCCTTAACCTCCCCAACATCTTTCTAGGTACTCAAAAAATACTGAATACTGTACACATTACCCTTGCCTTCACAAGCTGACCTTTGTCTTTACTCCTTGTTTATCATTTAAACAAAACTTTTTAGCCAGAAGTGAACTATAAATCTGCAACATATTCCATTATGAACCTTGGGGTACATTTCCCACTCCTTGTGTGTACGCAGATCACCACTTTCTTAGTATTTGTGCAGTAAAGAGCTTCATAATTCTTTATTGGTTCCTAATAATCATAATATATGGCATCTTACACCCCGCCCCCAAAAAAGAAAAAAGAAAAAAAAAGAAAAAAAATTAATCTTGTAATCTTGAAAACCCAAATCCTTCATCTTATATTTTGTGCTATAGTTCAAATTGCTGGTCTACAGCATTATTCCTCATAGTCAGATAGCCAACGTTTTCATCTGGAGGGTGTTCCTCTGTATAAATTGTATGAATTCAAGATTCAGCAGGACATGTAGAAATGACACAAAATACAACATATTGAAAAATTAAACACAATCTCTCGCTCTCTCTCTCTCACACACACACACACACACACACACACACCCTTATGAAGGTAATTTTCAAAAATCAATTTACAAAGATCCACAAGTCGTGGGTGCAAACAGAGACTGTATAGTCCAGTGTTGATGTGGTCAGGGTTGCATCACATCAAAAGGAAGAAGGTGGACTAAAAGATGACGAGGGGAAGAATGTGAAAGGGGGGCATCAGTTGTTCTCAAACAGAGAGAGCAGGTCATCGTTGCTGTTGCTGGGAAGGTCAGGGGGACCCAGGTAGGACAACAACTCATCTGGATTGGTTAGCTCAGGAAGAAGCTATGTGACCAGGAGGGAGAAAAAGAGAGAATTGGGGTTTGAGTTTATCATCAAGACCACCTTAACATTTTTAAACCATCACTACATACTAAAATGAGTTGAAATTAAATGGTTGGGATTCAAACTAGGGAGAAATAATGAAACAGGTCCTGTCTAACCGGGGATGCTGGCGCTGTGAGGCAACAGTGCTAACCACTAAGCCACCGAACCACACCCACAGTACACGGTATTATGTTAATGTTGCCAGTTTTTTCCCCTCCTTTTATTCACTGTGTTATTAATGTTTCCTTCCTATGTGAAAATTTGTTCAGACTGAGATCAGACTGGACCTGTTTGCTCCAATGTTATTTTACTAACACGTCATCACTAGAGATTTGAAATCGAGAACAGGTGTGCTGTTTTGTTCTTTAAAGTCACGGTCAAATTTCATGTGACTTATGCAGGTTATAAAAAGTTAAAAAAAAAAATTGTAAGCTAAACAGGAAAAATATATTTAAAAAATGCTGACTTTGTGAACTCAGCTCTATACTTTTGTCACTCACATCTAGGGAATGATCTGGTCCATCTCCTCCAGGCGCTTCTGTGCCCCCCAGGCTAAATGAGCCTTCTGCCTGCAGTCGGGAATTATGGGTGTTGGAGTTCCGCTGCGGTACTGGACTGCCTGCTTCACCTAGACTCTGGTTACCATGAACTCCTGAATTATGCTGCTGCAGGACATTATGAGAGTGTTCCATTCGTCCAGAATGAGGCGCCTGGGAGCAAAGGAGCAGGGAAGAGAGAGAAATGCAGAAAGAGAAAAGATGAGATGAAGAAACTAAGAGAGGGACCTTCATTTATATTTATTCACAGCAATAATATAACAAGTGGATACCAGACCTACATACCATGCACCGTTTCATAAGTACATTGGCAGTGGATACAACGCTATGTAAAAGGCATAATCCCCATGACCTTTGCAAACAGACTGAACACCAGAAGTGTGTTTGTTTGTGACAGAGTAGAGGAGGGTGGACACTTTGTCCTCTCTCTCTAAAAAGCTTTTGTTAACAACCAAGCAGCTGTGTGTGACAGGTGCGTACATTTGCAAGGCGTGTGTGAGGATACAGTCTCATTCAATGCTGTCCACTCCAGGTCCAGGTAAAGGCTCTCCACTGCACACACAAGCCAGAAGGCCAAGACAGTCAGCTTTGCATAATATTAAAGGGATAGGTTTTGGGGGAATTTGGCCATTTTTCCTACTTACCCAGTCAGATGAACTCATAATAATAATAATAATAAATTGGATTTATATAGCGCCTTTCAGGAAACCCAAGGCCGCTGTACAAAGTACAAAGATGACAGACACAGAGAACAGCACAAAAAACAAACAAAGAACAAAACCAAGAACAGAACTCATAGACGCCATTTTTATGTCTCTGCGTGAAGTTTGAAGTAATGGGTTAACTAACAATTGCTGGAAGTCTATGGGATCACGTAGCAAAAGTAGGAGGTGCTACTTGATCTCGTAGACTTCCATTTCCAAAAAGCTGAACTATCCCTTTAATGAATACAACAGCACACAGTCTTTTCTCAACAATGGCCCCACACACAAGGATAACACAAAGATAAGGAAATAATCTTACATAATCATTACCAAACCTACAGCCACTTACTTTAACACAAAAACACTTTACAAAACATAACAGCTTGTAGAACTACGTGTGAAAATCTATCACCATATCTCTGGTGTAAGACACCTATTACACCTGCCACTACAGACACAAAAACTCAATCAAATACTCTTAAAAAATGTGATTCATGTGCACAACAGAGAAGTCTTTGTTTTTTCTCCAGAGTGGCATGGTTATTTAGCATTATATCTATTGGTCAAGAAAAAGTGAATCCACCCCTCAGGTCCATCACTCTGCATTAAGCAACCAAGTCCATTTGTATTCGAAATGTATTCTTAGTCCATCCTTCTCGTGTAGGTAATTACTGTGGCTAGCTGTTTGAGATGCAGAAGGTATTTTTTAAACAGATATTTCTAACATATCTAGCCTTTAGCCATGGTCTTTTCATATGTGGATAGGCATTGTGGGCCAGTCAACCATTAAGAAAAACGTCCTGAGCTGACTGAACAGAAATGGAGCTGACCCTGACCCTCAGTATTGTGGCCTGAGGCTACATCAGGGGAAGTACATGCATGCGCTTTGTATGTTTGTTCATACGCGCACACTGCACATTGTGTGAGTAGTGTATGTAAACTGTATAGTGTGTGTGTGTGTGTCTGTGTGTGTGTGTCTAACCTGGTCAGATTGATAGGAGATTGGTGGTGGCGGTCCAGAAGAGGCAAACTCTCCTAGTGTAGGAGTGCCCGGAGTGTTGGGGAAGTCTGGGAATCCTGTTTGGTTGGAGAATCCCTGGTTGGCTGGAGAACCAAGACAAAACAAAGGAATATTACTTTCAGTCAACAAATAAAAACTAAGAGATCAGTGTGGACCTATTTTTGCTTGCATAGCAGTGAGTAGAGCAGGTTGGGAAAGAAAGTGCTTTCAGCCCCGCAGCATGAGGGCATAAGTTGAGGGCAGAGGGTGGTTGGTACTTGCTAGTCGTAGCATGGAGGTTGTACTTGCTAGTCGTAGCATGGAGGCTGTACTTGCTAGTCGTAGCATGGAGGCTGTACTTGCTAGTCGTAGCATGGAGGCTGTACTTGCTAGTCGTAGCATGGAGGTTGTACTTGCTAGTCGTAGCATGGAGGCTGTACTTGCTAGTCGTAGCATGGAGGTTGTACTTGCTAGTCGTAGCATGCTTATGCCCTTAGTACAGACTGCTTGAAATGTTGTTGTTGGCCACCTCTCACCTATCTATTTAGCAGTTGCATCACAAACTAGCTCCATGTATAACATTTAACATTACAGAGCAAGAAAACAAAAATTAATTAACAGTTGCTGTGGTGAATCGATAAGGAATAAAAAGCAACACTAAATCACACAGCCTTGAAAGCCCCCACCCCCAGCCCTCAAACTACCTGGGCTGCTGTAGTCTGGAGTATGTCTCAAACTACCTGGGCTGCTGTAGTCTGGAGTATGTCTCAAACTACCTGGGCTGCTGTAGTCTGGAGTATGTCTCAAACTACCTGGGCTGCTATAGTCTGGAGTATGTCTCAAACTACCTGGGCTGCTATAATCTGGAGTATGTCTCAAACTACCTGGGCTGCTATAGTCTGGAGTATGTCTCAAACTACCTGGGCTGCTGTAGTCTGGAGTATGTCTCAAACTACCTTGGCTGCTATAGTCTGGAGTACTTCTGCCCCCTGGGGTCAGATTGTGATATGGCGAGGCAGCGGGACCCAGAGCAGCTATCATTTCCATGACGTTTGGCAGGACCATGTGACTGGGGCTAATTGTACGGCAGCGCTTCAGGACCGGCCCATCAGACTCCTCCTTTATGTGTAGATCTGGTTTAACAGGCACTGGCCTCCAACCACACAACGGGTCGATGGTGATCTCCTCGTAGTCCGAACTGAGGGAGAGAGAGACATTTAGGAAGTCAAATCAAGCATATGCATGCAGAGAATGTCACGTACATGAAAAGAGTCCAAAGAAAGTCACAAATAAATAGTTACTTTTGGATGTAGACAAGAATCCCGAGCATGTATTGGTCGACTTCTAGTCCCTCCAGCAAAGCTGTTTTACTGTGATTGAGAGAGGCACACCACTAGGGCATCATTTCATTTAAACCAGCACTAACAAGATTGTAAAACATGATGTGAAACCTTAATACATACTTGCACACAGGACATCTCCAGGTCCCTCTTTCACAATTAAGTTGCAAATATGACTCCAAGTCAAAACACTATTAAATCAAAGACAGAAGTAGACAACAAGGACAACCCAGTGAAAGTTAATTTACATTATATAAGTGATATACAGTGTGTGTGTATAGAGCAAGTGTGTGTAGTATGTATGTGTGTGTGTATGTGTGTGTGTGTGTGTGTGTGTGTGTGTGTGTGTGTGCGTGCGTGCGTGCGTGTGTGTGTGTGTGTGTAACCCAACCTGTATGTGTCTGCAGTCATGTCCTCTAGCTGGAAGCTGGATTCTTCTGAATGTGATTGGACATTTGAGAGAGACTTTGATAGCAGTCTGTTCTACTCCATCCTCTCCGTTCAGACCTGGGGTCCCGGGGATAGTGCCACTACTGAAATTTCTCTTGACTGAAACGGAGAGAGAAGTAGGGAATGTAGCACGATGATTTTAAAGCTCTGATGTCAATTTTTTAACCGTTAATCAACCGAGAGCATAATTTGTCTTTGTCTAGAAAAGTGGGCAACACAGACCTGCATACTCTACGCAAACTACTGCTGTGCAAGCAACTGAAATGTTAAGTTTTAACAATGTTAAAGATTAAAAGAAAGTATTGCATCTGTTCATCTCTATAGATTGTGTGGAGTGTTAGGATTATATACCACAGAATGCAATGTACAGACCTTACCCTTGCAAACATACACAGCTGTTCTCGGTAGTCAACAGTAAACATACTTATAGTTCAAAGTTCAAAGTTCAAAGTGTTTATTGTCATGTGCACATTATAATACAGGGTCATTCTGAGCAGTGAAATTCTTAAGACATGGCAAGCATCAACTACATAGTAGGCATAGATAAAAAAAATATATGAAATAGCAAAATAAGATAAGTAAGCAAAATAAGATAAGTAAGATAAATATACTCCAATTGCCACTTGTGAAACGGGTAAAGGAGACATTTTCTGTATGCAGAATGTAAATGTCTTGTTTGGTCGGCCAAACTCAGACAGGCTAGAGCAACATCAGAGAAGTGTGTTATGCCCTAGAAGAGGTTAGTATGGCTCTAAGTCAGTGGGTCATTATAACTTCCATAGCAGAAAGTAGGTCATTTTCAAGTCTTATAAATTCTATTACCTTTCCTGATATGCCCTTAGCAATACTGTTGTCCCTGCTGTAGGGTTTTCATATTTTAAAAACTTTCCTCATTAACAGCTGGGAGCCGTCTTGGTCCGCTCACTATTCTTATAATATAGACATCTTTCTCGTTGTGATGGACTTTCCAAACGCCTAACGAGGGTTGTGTTGTTGAATTTTAGTTTTAATTTCGTCTGCCTCGAGTCCTCCATTGTTTCAGATGCAATTCTAGTGACGTTTTTGATACTAGTGACATATTATCATCCCTTTTGATCAGCGATCATGATGAAATAATTCACAGTAAAAACCTGCCTATTTTCATGGGCAGTCGATACAAAATACAGGTTGTCAGGCAATGTCATTGTTTTTTTTCAGTGTCTGTGCAAAGAGTGTGAGAAGGAGAGGTGAGATGAGGATATGAGTGTTGGAACATGGTGTGAGTTTTGGTATGACTGAAACTGGGTGTAACTCACTCTTAGTGATGCAGTGCTCAGCTGGCAGGAGCCTCTTCTTCATCAGACCCTGTAAGACAGACCTGACGGACGGCCGGTGGACCAGCTGTAACACAAACAGATGAGACTGGGGAGAGAGAGAAAGAAGGGGTTAAATTGGGATTTGATACATTTTTTTTTTTTTAGAAGACACGTAACATTGGACATTAACCCGTCACATTGGAAGGTTGTGAATTCCTGGTTACTCACGCAGCAGCAGGCCGTCACGGTGATCTGTATGGTGTTACGTCCTGGTTGGCACACTTGTTTCAAGTACAAGGGCTTGTGGGAGGTTTTGTTATCACCTCTCTCAATGGACAGAGGAGTGGCATTCACACTCACCTGATACAGAAGAGAAGAACAGAGGGGCAGAGTTAAAGGATAAGTCCGTCCATTTCTGACCCAGACCTTGTTTCCCTATCTTCTCCTATCATACCAATCGGCTCTGACCAAACATTTCCTCAGTTGCTTTGTTATAACGGTACTTATGGTCCGAGTTTGTGATCGCTAGTCTCCAATACCATCCTTTGGAGCAATCGCAAACTCCAGAAAACGGTGACACTCATCCTGCAATGAGACATGTCTGTAAAAAATATCTCAAGACATGCCTCTCTCGTACAGGACGTGTTTTGGGTGATTTTGGGATCGGTTTTTGGTGTTTACAGTTGCCCCAAAGGATTGTATTGAGGCTATCGAACCCAGCCATCTCAGACTGTAAGTACCACTATAATGAAGCAACTGATAGAATTTGGGTCACAGCCGATTGGTATCATAGGAAAAGATCGGGAAGATCCAGGTTGGAAATGGATGGAAGCAGCCTTTAAGAAGCAGCAGTCATTCATGAAGGAGGTTACAACATGACACTTACTTGTACAGAGGCAGGCCAATTAGTGTTCATCTGTCTGTCCTCATGATGGTAACACTTAAACTGCAACTCCAAATCTGGCCTACATGGGGAGACACAACACAGTTAACAGCAGGGAGTCAAACATTACTCATTCGTTGGTTTATCTAGTCCTCTCATCCCTCGGGTCTACTATCCTAAATTTATGATGCACCGTATTATGTTGCAATCTGAGTTATATAAGGGGCACAGTTCGTATCTGGCCCCTCTTAACACTGCTGACTATTAAAGAGCAGATGTTACATCCATGATCATAACTTAGTGTGTTTGACTGGCAAGTTAAGCTTCTTACCTCATCATAAGAGTCTTGTAGACAGAATCTCTGAGTTGGAAGGCATGATTACTGACAGCAAGGTTGTGCTCCAGTCTGAACGGCTCTAACACCACGCCATCTCGCACTGGGAAGGTTAGACGCAAGTCATCACTGGGGTTACCTTGAATGGGAAGCGTTGGGAAGCGTTGAGAAGTGGGGCGACAAGAGAGACGGACAAACATGCTACACGTGGTTCTCAAGTTCACTACTGGTTTACTGGGGCAACTCTGATCCTTTCACGTCAGGGTAGTGAGAAGAGGTGGTGAAATAGGAAGAGAGCAACTCGCATTTCAGAGCTAGCCAAACAATGCCTGTACTGCTTCACTGGTATGCATGTCCAAAGTATCTTCTTGCATTTTTATCAACTTTCTAATCTACAGTGTCATTCCCGTACTGTGTACTTCCTGGTGTGGCTTTAGCGTGGTGTTGGGTCTCACCTGTAGAGGGCTGCTGGGGATTGATGTTGGGCTTGGTGTCAGGTGGAAGGTAGGGGGGCTTTGTGTCGTGTCCTGGGGAAAGGTAGGGAGGTATGGAGCTGCCTGGTGTCATTGGAGGGGTGGGATTCCCTCCCATAGGAGAACTGGGATACCCCAGAAGCACCCCCCCCCTCCCTGGCTGAGAGAGAGGCAAGTGGAAGAGTATTCAGAACTCTGAAACTAATGATGGCAACATATAATGAACAACATAAACAAATAAGCACTCCTCCATGGTCAAATTCACACTTGTGTATAAATGTATGTGTGTATCGTTTCAATGAGCAAGTGAACACGAGCTCCCTCTAGTGGCTAGAAAATACTACTTATTTCCTCTTGAATGAGGGAGTGGAGGGAGTGCACATGGGGACAGGGTCTTCCAATCCAGCGACTTACCCCGTTGACCGCAGCCTGAGTGAAGGCGTTGTATCCCCCTGCTCCTCCAGGTGGTAAGCTGCCCTGGCTGTTGAAGGGCTCTGACTGGAGAACATACACAGGACACAAAACAATCAGCTACCTGTCTGTCTGCACCCAAAGGAGATAGGCAATGGTGCAGAATTAATATCTGTGTAGCATACTACTGATGCACAGATAATGGAAGCTATTCATTATATCAATAGCAGAAATAATCACTGGCCCACATCACTACTCTTTGTGTCTGTTCGGCAAGGATCAGGAAGAATAAAACAACTGGAGTGGGAATTTAAAGCCAATGAGGATGGTACGGTAAAAGTAGTGAAACTACTTACTTTGTAATACTGGGAAGGACTGGGCTGGCCAGCTCCTGGGGGGAACTGTGCTGGGTTAGATGGTCCAGAGGCGTACTGGCCCATTAGAGGCATACGGTTGCTGGGGTAGGAGGGCGAGGGGGCACATCGCTGTTGTGGGCCACTGGGGTACTGGAGAGGTTGGTTAGGGTATGATGTCATCCCACCAGAACCATACTGCACTGGAAATCCCTGGAAGAAAAAAGTCAAAAATAACAATAAGTGAGTTAAGCCCTATTTCTACGAGACTCTAATGTGCAGTTAACACCATCAATAATATTTCTCTTTTGGTAGAAATCCTCAATAATACTAATCCCATGCAAATGCACATTTCTGTGATGAAAAATGTTATAGCCTGAGTGAACAGTTACTGACATGTACAGTATGTAGTATTAACGGTTGTCCTCAACATCTTCTTGCAGGGACAACAGTAGCACGGTGTGTCAGCTTGATGCTGTTTTCAACCTCTATGCTGCAAAGTCATACCACACCTATGTTGAATTCTAAAATAAATAAGGGACGTTCTCCAGCGCAATACAAATTCACCCCAAGTCTTTATAGTAATCTACTGGGCAACTTGTAGCTCTGCTGGCTTTAATTATGTTTTCAATTAATTCTCAGAGAATTGCAATCTCAACGCGGCTAGCTGGCTCATGGCCAATTACTGTATATCCCTAGGTTGCATCTGATAAAATAAATAGGGGACAGCCTGGTTCAATAAAATGACCAAAACTGCAAAATAATGGAGAGTTTGTTTCATTGTCAGGCAGTGCAGTGGATAAATACATTTGTAACCAACGATACCTTCTAATCACATTTTAGTTGTTATTCTGCTTTTTGTTGGTGCACATCATTGCTTACATAATTGCTGAACATGAGTACACAATGTGGTGCCTGTCTTAACAACTAGACAAAAGACATTTAACTATAAACTAGCAATATATAATATGTACGAGCTATGGTGCATACAAGTAATGGCCCACATGTAATTCCTTTACTGACCTCTGAATGGAAAGGTCGTTTGAGCCCTTGCTGTCCACCAGGATAGCCTCCATGCTGGGGCATCCTCTGAGTCTGGCCAGGGTGAGAAGGGTACAAGCCCCCGGTGGAGTGTGGCGGTCCAGGCCTGGAAGGAACCATCCCACCAGGGTTCATCCCTGGAGGGCCACGGGGTCCGGAATGAGACAGGAATTGGGTGTTGTAAGAGGATGCTCCACCCATCTGGGAAGGAGAGAGGGAAGCATGGGAACAGGGGTTTAAACAAAGCACACTAAATATTTGACATAAAGAAGGCAAAGAGTATATAAACAGTGGGTAAAAACAAGGAAGAATGGAGCTGAGTGCGTAAGAAAGAGAAAATCATAGACATGCAAAGATTGAGATAAAGAAGAAAATGTCAAGGGTGGTTTATCCTGAGAGCTCTGTTGAGTAAACAGTAGTATCGACTTGATGTGGTTTCTGTTATCAGAAGCAAGTCTGTGTAAGTAGCTCAGAGATCTTTACATCCCTTCAATAAGCCCTGTGTGACGCAACTAAACACAACTCAAAATGAGCTGAGAGCTAATGAGGATGCTAATGCTAATGAGACGGTGACGACCCGTCAGTCCTTCTATATTTGCAGTAGATCGTACCTGGTGGCACACAAAATTGTATAGTGAACGCAAGGTTTTTAGGGAACCAATCTTAACAGCAATGGCATCAGTCTTGCATAGTCATTACAATATGCAATCAAAATGTATTTTATAATGACGTTAAAGAATAAATCCTGTCTGTAGTGGCTTTAAGATGGCATCCACTGGTATGAGCTTTAGAAATTATGTTTGCCAACTCTGTGGCACTTTTTAACACAAACAAATCCCTACTGTGACATCAACTTGAGCGATAAACGATTTGGTTTCCATCGCCAGAGTCCAAAGCACACAGGCATTTACCTGGCCATAGTTCAGTTCCTGGTTCTGTTTCTCCTGTATCGCAGCAACAGTTGCCGTAGCAGTGGCGGTGGCGGTGGCGGCGGCAGCAGCAACAGCAGCGGCGGCAGCAGCTTGGGTGAAGTCGGAGGTAGGGCGAACACCCAGACCACCGCCTCCACTGTGCCCAGAGTAACTGCAGGGAGAGGGAAAGATGAGGAGAAGGGAAGTTAGAGCTGAGTCAGTGTCTGACTGTGAGGCGCTTTCATAACATGAGTCAGAGCAGTGGGTGAGACCGAGAGTCTGTTCAAACCCCCGCGGTAATACTGCACGTCAATGTGCTGCGAGGTAGAAAACAAGCATATACAACCCGACCCTACGTCAAAACGGTAAATGTTAGTCTAAAGTTTTCAAAATTGCCACATGCATTTGAACTTAGACTTTCACATTTCCTTCACAATGAAAATTAAATCTAAGTGGTCCACTTTTAACTTCTAGTTTAGCCTCAAATAAATTCATACGTCTTAATTTCAATTTGTAAATTACTTTAATTGATTTGAATCAAACTCAATTAAATACTTTATTGATACTGTATGTGAGTTTATTTGTAATAGTAGTCTTCAGAAGACCACTTTTTAAAAACGCTTGTTTGGTGTTTACACAACTGTTTCATCAAAACTGGACTAAAAAAAACCCCCTCAAATTCAATGTTAAATTCAATCTCACTGCAGCCTGTATCAAGTCAATAGAAAGGCTCCATATGTACCTTCCACCGTAGCCTGAGGCTGGGTTGTATCCAGCATTTGGACGTCCATACATGCCTGGCTGGCCATAGCCCTTAGAGACAGCATCTCCATAAGTCTGCTGCCCCATGAACTGGGAGGCCATGCCAGCACCAATACCAGGGTTGCCACCAGGCATCATGTGACCAGCAGAGTTCTCTCCTGGACCCATTGGTCCACCAAACACCTACATGTAAAAGAAGGACGAAAAGGTATAATCAATGCAATAGGCACCTGGAGGGGATGAATAATAAGTCCAATCTAATGAATCAGAGGTAGAGGAAGAGGAGAGGAGAGGAGAGGGATTTGGAAACAAAGACCAAAGTATAAGAACAGAAGCAAGGTTGACAGATAGAGGAAAGGGCTATATTAGATAGTTACACAAAACAAGATGGTGAAAGAAATGAGTCCCAGGGTTGTGAATCATGGGTTACCTGGCTGTGTGTGGGATTGGTCACACCCCACACTGTGGTTACTACAGAGAGGGATCCTGTGTGCTGATTGGTGCCTGGTTGCCAGGAGACAGGGTCATTTAGGAAGGTGCCGTCACTGCTGCAGATGGACATGAGGTTAAGTCGTCATGCATAGCAAGCTTCTCCAGGGTGCCTGGTTTAGAGTACTAGTCCAGGAAAGGCCCACAGTATCAGTGATGGATAACAACTTGCCCTATATAACAATGTTTTACCATTATTATTATACAACACACAACATAAAGCATGTATGTTCCACCTTGTGTAGACAGATGCTACTTAACTTAAGGAGAGACGATATCAACATGGACTTGTGAGTTTGTAAATAAATACATGCTTGTACTTGGTGAGAGAGAAAGAACAAATTGCGCTATTGCATGATTTAGTTGTATGACAGCCAAGGTTATCGTCTACTTCCTTCTTTTAATACCACAGGAAGTCCCTTCTCTGGAACAGGAAACCACAAATAATAACTGTACCACCATACCGTGGTTTTTGCAGGGCTGAGAAAACAACCAGCATTACCACCATGAAAGTTATTTTTTGCCATTTTGTTTGTTTTATACATGTCATCATGAGATTAACTTAACACGTAATTTGATATAATCATTATTGACCATGAATATTGTTTTGCAGATTTTTCTTTTTACCATCTGCCACAGTTCTCTGAGGCTACTTTACAAATTGTAGTGTTTAGAATGAAGTGGAGCAATCGACAGGCCTAGTCCAAATAGGGGAACTAGTGTGACTGTGTTCTGTTGTAGAATGAGTTGGCTTGAGTCAGCCTACTTGTGATGACAGACTGAACTCAGTAGTCCATTGCCTAAACATGTTTTAATGTTTTTTAAATGTTTGTTTAATGTTTAATGTTGCTTAATTGTTTTTTTTCTGTCATTTTATTTGAAAGAACATTAAGAAGCAATGTGACGGTCATAATCATGGCCCGTCTTTGAGCCTATCATTATTCTATTGTGAACAATTGCTATTGATCTGTTTCTTTAAGTTCAATTTTATATCTTGTATTTTGTGGACATAGATAGGGCCTAGGCTACATTTTAAGATGTAATTACAGTTTTGAGTGTTTGAGTGCAAATTTTATCTAAAGCTGTGAAAATCCAACAGAGAAAGTCGGCCAGCTCCAAGAGTGGCAAAAATAAACAGCTCCAAACATAAAGCCAATCTTATTTTCCATTGCATCTACACCTACAGCCTCAACCACTGGTCATGCAACCTAAGCTTACATCATTGCAACCAAAACTCTGCATATAGGGGGTGTGTGTATATATGTGTGTGTGCATCCACATGTACCTTTGTGGAGTGGGACGCAGGGAGGGTTTCATGGAGTTGAGGGGGTTCATTGGATGAATGTGGGGATCATTAGAGAGCCCCTTAATTCCTGAAGAGGCAGCCCTGGGAGAAAGACACATACAGAGAGACAGTTACTCATAGCTTGTTTACTGCAGAGCAACAATTCTTCATCAGTGTCACCCACACTGTCTGCACAAAGGCCTGGCTCCCCCGTACTCTGAGACACTCACTTTAATTTGTGCGTGTGTGTGTGTGTGCGTGCGCGTGTGTGTGTGTGTGTGTAGACAGGCTGCTATAGCTCCAATAGCTCTCAAATGAGGGGGAGGGGTGTTCAAAGCTAAATTTAGCTCACCGATTTCAAAAGGAATTTAAGAGAACAGAGATGTGAAGAGGAAGACACGCATAAATACAGACATAACTTGAGGTACTGAGAGGAATCGTCTTGTGCTGTCATTTTATTCATTTGAGATAACTCCTACAGTGGATATATAACCATTTTCTTGCATCATCATATGCCAGCCACCTTTTCTTTAGACTAATTCTTCTAAATCATCCTTATTCTCTCTTCCTACATCATGCTAATGACGTTCTTTATGACATGACAACCAACTGCCATGCTAATTTCCCACAAAGATCAGAGCCTCTAACAACCCTCCCCCTTTATTCCTTCTCCCTCTGCTCTGGTTTCCTGTTACTACTTACATATTTGGGTCAGAAACCCCACATCTTATGGAGAGGGAGGGGCGAGGAGAGCAGGGTACGGTCTATTCTCACTGCTCAAGTAGCAACGGGAAAAACTGATAAGTCGGTTTGGATCACGTGACGACACTTCTGAATTCCCTTGCATCAAAGGATAATGCTACCCCC
>OMKK01032919.1:0-18896 GCA_900302305.1 Polymixia japonica | reverse complement strand
TCGAAGGAATATTTTACTTTCAGGACTTATTTCACATATAGACACTTATCACTATACTTCCAGTGTTTGCCTTACTCTCGCATCTTTGTGACAAGTGTGTGAGGTGTTGCATGTTGACAGGGCCTTCCAAACACCAAAACACAGACATGCCTGTACAAACGTCATATCTGTGTCGCTTTATCTGTGTGTGAGTGTGTGTGTGTGTGTGTGTGTGTGTGCGTGCGCTTGTTGTATTGTACGTGTGTTGCTGTGTGGGCTGCATGAGCACACTTTTGTTCTGTACCTATATTCTCAAACACACCACCTGATGTTTTGTGCCTCTGTGGAAAGATTAAATATGCCTGTAGAATAGTGCATGTAAGAGATAATATGGGCTGCATGTTGTCTGTATGTATGTCCATGTCTATTTGTCCATGTGTTTGTATGTTTGTGTGTGTGTCAGTGTGTCTGAACGAAAGAGAGTGTTTGTGCTGGCTTGTAACAGTCCCTAGCTGCACTTGCAGGACTTGACGATCATGTTGGAGAGCTGCTCTATTTTGGGGGTCTTGCCAATGTAGTAGAGGATGGTGAGGGGTTCCAGGTCCTGGGACACGCAGCAGGGAGACGCAGAGGCTTCAGGGTTGATGGCGTTATATAGGCCCAAGACCTGACAGGGCAGGAAATACAACACATCAGACCAACAGCTGACAGGTCACAGCAAAAAATGTCCATTCTAACAAGTGATTTAGTCTAATAGTTTAATTGTGTGAAAGTGAAAAAGAGGGAAAATAATGTTTGATTTAAGAAAATTCTCATGAGTTGATTTCCATGGAAATATTGTTACTTTCATATTTATCACTATTAATTTCTAATCCTCTCATATTTTGTATTAAAAACATACTCATGAGTACATACTCATTCAACAGCATAGCAAAATACTGTGTAGTAATTCACAACTACTACCACACACAGCTACAGCCTGCTCTTTTGACCTTTATTAAACCTGACCCAGTTGGTTGTTTAACCTCTGACCCTCCTCCCTCGCACCTTGGAATGCTGGGTGTCAGCGCTCCACAGATATGGGCAGGCCCCTGCACAGAAGTTAGCATTGTAGCCCTTGGGTTCATGGATCCACCTCCAGCCTAGGTCCCTCTTAAAGTCAATATAGAGTGACCGTAAGCAGCAGTTGTCCTGGACGTTTCTGCAGGTGATAGGAGGGATGAGGGAGAGAGTGGGTCAAGGAGGAATCGCTTAGTGAACTGTGGTGCTACATGAACTCATTTGAAGATAACTTAAGTGGCTTGGTCATATTTGTGTATGGAAGTTCCACAAAAGGTGTGCGTCCATGTGTATATGTTCACAAACAATTAGAGGTAGACCAATCTAAAACAGGGCAAAATAACTGTCCAACATTCAGTTTGGTCTCTGCAGTAGGTGGGTGAGCCTTAGGGGTGGGCGATATGACCCGAGATACATATTAGATTTCTCAATGTCAGCCTGAGCCTGACGGGACCCGGTGGGATACATGGAGTCGGGCCAGGTCGGGCCTCAAATATTAATTTTAATATATTTTTGTTTTGCCACTCTCCCTATGCTGGGCTGGCTGCTGCTGCCGCAGCCTCTCTCACATTCTCTATCTCTCTTCTGCAATCCATCCAATCCATCAACATCAAGGTTCCGTGTTATTTAATTGATTAATAATAAATCACTTAAAGGCATGAATAGCTCTGCTATTGCTGCTGATATGCGATGACGTGAAAGATTAATAGAATAGCCTATAGTTTACAGCTCCGAAGAAACTGCCGGTGAGTGGTAATTTTGATCTTTGATCGCAGCATTTTCGCAGCGTGTTAATCTAGCAAATTAGCCGACATATAACATTAAGAATATACATTTATATAGTAACATTTTTGCAGAATGGCGAATATGTCTTGCTTTGCTATGCAAAATCAATTAACAAGCACACAAAAACAAAAGCAACATGGACTAAATGAATCTATTCACAGCATGATGTTCTATTCACAGAAAGGCATGCTCCATTAGAGTTTGATCATAAATAGAAAATACATAAACTTTTCAGTCTGTCACGAAGAATGAAGAGAAAACCAAGCATGATCACAATAAAATTACTGAGGGCGATGGTGGCTCAGGAGGTAAAGCGGGTCGTCTAGTAATTTGAGGATTCGTGGTTCGATCCCCAGCTCCTCCTGGTAGCATGTCAAAGTGTCCTTCAGCAAGATACTGAACCCCTAACTGCTCTTGATGAGCTGGTTGGCTCCTTGCATGGTTGCCATTGATGTATGAATTTATGGGAATGTGAAGCATAAATTGTTTGAGTGGTTGGTAGACCAGTGCTATATAAATGCAGTCTAGTTTCTTGCATAGTGAACATTTAAATTAGAAAGCCAAACACAACGTCAATTCTGAAACATCATACATGCAACAGTCCTTCTAAATATTATCCTAAATATCCTAAACATTTGGGCTTTAAAGACCTTAATTAGTGTAACAAAAAACCGCCTTGGAAGATAATACAGTCTGTTTAAGCAGTCTTTCCCCCAAAAAATATCCCGCTTTTTCCCAAAAGCAATAGGGTACTGAGCCTTGGTACCAAGGCCTCTAATCCTCCAGCACACTATTCAACACTTGAATGGACACCACATTTTTTTTTTCTTGTGGTGGATAAGACGCTTTTTTGTGTCTTTGTACAGTATATCCCTATATTTGTTGAAATATTTGAATATTATGTCAAGTATTCGTAAAGTTAATGGATCTAAATATTTAAAATGTGCACACGAGTGTGTGTTGGCCAAGTGAAGACCAGCTATACCTGGAGCAGTAGGCAGCATCCAAGGCTCTCTTGGAGCGGTGGCTCTTGTGTGGGGACTGGGACTGGGACTCAAGCCGATAAGAAGGCAGCAGCATGAGGAGCAGGTGTGGAGCATGAGCACTGTGGCGTCGCTTCTTAAATACCTTCAGGTCCCCACCGTGGATGAAGCTGTCATCAATACCTGGAAAATTTAAGAAAAATAGATTGGCACTTGGCTGGTTGGCATTTTAACAGATACTGGGGGTTATACATAAAACTCGATGGTAACTGCTTTTTGTCATGGAAAATCAGTGACCCAGTAGTTTGAACCGATTCATAAAGGTAGCGTAGCAGTGATTACCGCGATGGTGTCAGATTACCGTTGTGTTAATCTGATCAGCGCTCCGGGCGATAACCAATGAAATTGTTATGCTAATTAAGTGTTGCATATTTAACAGGTATGCTTCACTGTCCTTGGGTGGAATGATGGGGATATGGTTACAGTCAACAGCTCCAAGTACTTGTGGAAAACCTGCCATTCTGAAGAAAAGTTTTTTGGATGGCTTTGGGAGATCTAGGGAATGAAATGTGTTGATGTGTCTGCTTTAACATTGCAGCTGTAAATGGTGATACGTATCTAGACACAGAAGACAGACTCACTCCTGAACCCAGACCAATGCTATACTGAATGAGCCAGTTGCGTAAAAATGTAATGCGCTGCTCACCTTAAACAAAACGGGAACTGCGTGATTGTGTTGTGATGATGACTGCAGCTCTCCCTCTAGCTCATGACAGAGATGTAAGATTGTATCTCTATTCAACCTGAGTCTCCTCCTTGTGTTTGTCATCTCTTGGAGTAAAATGTCGTGGCAATCTAACAGGCTCCTCCAACAGATCACCCTCTTCGTCGTGAACTCCTATGGCTACTAAAGCGAATTGACATTTTCAGAGTTGAGCCTACATCAACAATAGATGGGAACTGACATTTATAACTGTCCGCAAAAATGTAATTACTAATTACAAATTAATTGTGTGTTTCCAAATTCTTAAACATTTTCACCTGTTTTTGAAAAAGAATTTCGAAATTGTGTGACACCATATGACATATTTTAAAAATATTTTAATATTAAACATAGAGGACCAGGCGGTATTATTTGCGTTGCGGTATAGCTTTATGAATCACATTCATGGTATGAAAATGATCAAATGGGGTGGCGGCAACGGAAAATCTTGCGAACGCGGTAACGGTTAGAGCGACACAGTAATCCACGTTTATGAATCGGAAAACACTCCGGCACAGCGGTGTTAGGTGCTACCATGACAGTAACTCTGCCGCTTCGTTTTATGAATACAGACCATATATTTTAATAAAAAAAGAAAATCATTATTTAGCCTGCATACACACAAATAAATGAACAACCAGCCACCAATACTGTCTATACTACTACTAAGTCCCTCTCTTTCATTCTGAAAAAGTAGGCCTACTTTTCGTTATACTTCTGAAGGATAAACAAATGACTTAATATATACAAACACTTGCAGAAACACTGTATATTTTAAAGTGAATGAATCAAATAACCTGCAAATCGTGCCTCCAGCTCCTCACTCTTGTTGGGAATAATGTAGTTGTTTAATGGTACAAACGTGCAGCACGGACAGTGCAAGCTGATCTTGAATCCACTATTTCTGTCTGTGGAAAGACACAAGATTCAGAGCAGCTTATCAATAACAACAGGAAAAGCACTTTTGATTTGATAAGTTATTAGGAATGGATTATATTAGGGATGTAATATACACTTGCCTCTGTGATTCAACCATTCGCTGACTGCCTCTGTTACGTCAAAGGACAACCACTCCCCCTCTGTGCGTGTGCGCACAACCTTGCTGTCAATGTAGCGTTGTGTTGGGGATGTCAGGTCTTTGTGTCCCAAAATCTGTAGATACATAGAGAGTACTTAATAAAACGGCATGCACAGTACTCACAATATCCACAATATATCAACAAGTAATACAATAACTGGTTTAAACCCCCTCAGATCTAGCAGACTGCTCTCTTCTCCCTGATCGATTGGCCAGGTCTGGGAGGAGCAATAGGAGAGGAAACAGATGGCGGACAGAGAGCTGTTATTCTGCTGTCCCTCATAACCGTGTGTTTACATTGGCTCATCTCTCCCTAATGTGTAAAACACTACTTCTGCTGCCTTACTGAGATCTGCTGCTAGTGTTGGTGTGGGAAATCCAACTCTGGAAAGGGGGAGGGTGAAGGAGAGAGAGAATATGAGAAGGAGAGAGATCAAGATGGAGGTAGAGGTAGTCTGTAAGGAGGTAAGGAGGTTAGAGGATGGTGGTGGTCGGCTGAAGGAACTCTGCTGATAGATTTTGAACATTGGAGGCAGTAGTTTTAAACGCTTGTAGTGAGGCTGAAAGCAGAGGGCCACAGTCCTCACTCTGTGTACCTCCTAGAACCACCACAAGATCATTTTTACCTCATACCACAACTACAAACAGCACTAATATTTTTTATATTGCAAATTATTATAAAATAATTATAGATATATTATTTTTACAATATATCATGTCCAAAATAGAAGAAAAATTAATGATCTTCTAATTTAGAGAGGTTAATATGACATTAATATAAATATTGATAACACTACATTGCTAGGCAACCAGGACAAACAGTGCTAATGTAAACACTAGGGAGAGGTCATTTTGACCTTGTGGCATCATTTTGACCATGTATCATGTAGGATGATAGATAACAGTTTTAGAAAAAGTCATGGACACAGAGCCTGATGGGTTTTATTGAAAGAGAATTATGGGCTTTAAGCATAATGAATGATGTAATGAGCGTTTGAAAAAGTAAGAGAGGTTCTTGTGTTAACCATGGGTCACCAGTCACTTATCAACACATATGGTATTTCAAGTCTTAGCAGTCGCTTCAGTGTAAGATCTACGTATATGTGAATCCCCAGGATATTCATCATCGTGAAGGTCTTAATTCACCTTAGCTGCTGAAATATTTGGACATTTTTAAATGTGTTAATTTTTGCTGTTTATACATGGGAATGGGTGAATACCACATCTACAGGATGGATGTGTACGAGGTGGATGTTATCGAGCCATCTCCGCACAGAAACTCTCTCCTCATTGTACCGGCACATCCATCCTCCCTCACACATTTTCAGCCGCTGTGTTTGTGTGAGAAAATCCCCCTGATTGGAGCTGTGTTTAGCCCACCTGTCATCCACTAGTCTGGATGTAAACACAGCCTGGGAACAGGCTGGTGTAGCCGGGCTGCCCTGTGAGCCGGCAGCAGGCCCTGGGGCAGACATACAGGCAGGCAGACGTACAGGCAGGCAGACGTACAGGCAGGCAGACAGACAGACAGGCAGACAGACAGGCAGGCAGGCAGACAGACAGGCAGGCAGACAGACAGACAGACAGACAGACAGACAGATAGGCAGGCAGACAGACAGACAGGCAGGCAGGGCAGGCAGACAGGCAGCTGCAGCCCCTGAGTCTATGTGCCTGGGGTCTAAATCGCTAGCTTGAATTCCTCACAATGTTTTAGACTCACAAATGACTTGGGTTTGACATGGCACCCACCTTTATTAGTCATATGTACAGCAACCAACCCTGAAGTTTACAATGTGTCAGTGAGTGTGCATATACAGTATGTGTATGTGTGTGTGTGCATAGATGCGTTGTATGTTTGAGTATTTATCAATAACTCATAGTATTATGAGATAGAAAAGAGCAAAAAATAATATAGTAAAAATAGTAACGTATAATAATTCCTCACTTTCACTAGTTTAAGTTAAATTGTGAAAGTTATCCTTCAGCAAAACATTGACTGGTAAAACAATTACCAGTAGTGTGAGTGAACCTAGAGTAGGGCCAATGAAGCAGGTCTTAGGTAGGACTAAAACATTTCATTGAGTAGCTCATAAATAAAATATAACCAAGTTGAAAAAGTAATTTCAACTAACTTTAAACTTATCTGCTCATTTGTTTATGTCCTTCAGCTAATTCAGGAGTGTACTTTTGAATTAGTTCAACTGGTAGTGCAGACATTCCCTGAATGCGCTCCTGCTGTTCATTGATTACAGTTCAGTGTTTAATACTATAGCTCCCCTCAGACTGGTCACCAAGCTCAGGGACCTGGGGTTGAGCTCCTCACTCTGCTCCTGGGTCCGGAGCTTCCTGACTGACAGACCACAGGTGGTGAAGGTTGGAACTTGCACCTCCAGCACTCGAACCCTCAACACCAGTGCCCCCCAAGGCTGCGTCCTGGGTCTTCTGCTCTACTCCCTTTACACCTATGATTGCATAGCCACACAAAGCTACAACACCATTGTGAAATTTGTGGATGACACGGTGGTGGTAGGCTTAATCTCCAACAACAACGAGACAGTCTATCTGGATGAGGTGGAGGTGCTGTCATCGTGGTGTGAGGATAACAACTTGGACCTGAATGTCTCCAAGACCAAGGAGATGGTGGTAGACTTCAGGAGGGTAAAAGCAGAGGATCCACTACACACCACTGAGGATCTGCGGGACCCCGGTGGAGAAAGTGAGCAGCTACAGGTACCTTGGAGTTCACATCTCTGAGGACCTGACATGGTCCACACACATCACCACCCTGGTGAAGAAGGCAAGGCAGCGCTTGTATCACCTCAGGCAGCTGAGGAAATTCAAGATCTCCACAGTGCTGCAGAAATCCTTCTACACCGCTACAATAGGGTCTGTGCTGACTGGAAGTATCACTGCCACTATCATGGCAATGGCAGCTCTCAGGACAAGAAAGCCCTTCACAGAGTGATCTGATGCGCCAAACGCATCACCAGGACAGCACAGCCCTGCCACCAGGATATCTACACTAGGCGGTGCAGGTCCAGGGCAAACCGGGTCATTAAGGACATTCACCATCCCAACCACAAACTGTTTCAGTGGCTGCCCTCTGGCAAGCATCTCTGCTCCATCATGGCCAAGACTGAGAGGATGCGAAGGAGCTTCTTCCCCCAGGCCATACGAACCATAAACTTAAAAACTTAAAACTGCTCTTAAAGCTGACTGCTTTTAAAACCTGCTTTAAAAACTGACCTACATACTGCTAATTGTTTATAACTTGCTGCCTATTTTTCTTACTTTTTTACCTTTCCTTATTTTTATTATGTACATATAAATTCTGTGTTTCTCCCTTATTCTTCCCAGTATATAGCTTTACATTATTATTATTATATTGATATTCCGTTACTTCCTTTTATTTATGTTTGCAATTTGCACAGTTGGAGTTGTTGCAATATCATTTCACTGCTGTTGTACATGTACAATTATGCATGTGACAAATAAATCTCTTGACTGGACTAGCAGGAATCCCAATTATAACACTTAAATTATTGTTGTAAGTTTCTGACCTAAGGCCAGAGGAAAGGTATACCTGGTAGAGCTCAATGCGCTGCTCAGACACACGGGCCTTGGGGTTTTGGAGACGGAAGATCCTGAGCTCAGCCTTCACTAGATTGGAGGCGTTCTTCTCCATGGAGGACACATCGAAAGTCAGCCGCCTGAAGTACGGGTTGTAGTGAGCAGGAGGGATGACATCTGAAACAAAAGAGGGAGCTTAGTTGATCTGTGTGTATGTGCGAGAGAGTGGTGACGGTTGGTGAGGGGGTGTTATGTTGGAGTGCTATGCTGGAGAATTATCATTTATGATTGGGCGAGGTAAATCGTTTACATTGGAATTCTCTTCAAAAAGCAAAAACAATAATTTCAGAGTTAAACAAAGATATTACTTTCACACTCTGTTTATATTGCCAGTAAAGCCATTGTAATAATAACCTCATGTGAAGCCTTTTACAAACAGTACTCACACATGCAAACATATGCACACACAAATGAACATACAACCACCATGTGTGCAGTACACAGGCATGCACAGTAGCACAGTAGCATAATCACCCTCACACACCACTAAGAACCATGTGTTTGGAAGTGCATGTTTGACAGAAGCTTACATAGTAGGCCTGGGTGACACACTAAACACTGACAGCCATGTGTGTAGCTATGTCTGACAGCCACCAGTACCACACGAGCACTATGCAACGCACAACGTAATACTGGAAACCATATGTGCGGTGGTAAGTGTTTGACAGCATCCCACACCATGGTGTATTAGGAGGCCCAGAGCTTTAAATTGATGCCTGAAACGTTAGGCAGAAGCCCAGGATTAGCAAGACACCATGATTTATTTAAAGAGAGTATACAACCACAGAGACCCTCAAGGCAGATGGACTGGGAGGACCTAAGTGTGAGAGAGACAGATAATAAGTGAGCGAGAGAGAGAGAGAGAGAGAGAGAGAGAGAGAGAGAGAGTCAAAGAGAGAGAGAGAGATAGAGAGAGAGCGTCTCATGATTGGGAGGCTGTGCTTGGAAAACTTTGAAAGAGCAGAGGAAAGACATTTTTTTCTTAAACATTTTGATGATAATAAAAAAAAAAGTGAGTGGATGTTGAACAAATACGTGAGTGCCGTATAGACAGACTGTATACCGGAGGCCGGAAAATCATGTTGAAGGGGAAACTTGTGTCTTATTCAACCTCTGACCTTGTTTGTCCAGCATATACCCGGGACTCTCACAACCACCTATGAAATACCTCTCCTGGTTTCGTGTTTCACCACGGTTCTCCCTGCCGTCCACAGTCTATCAATCTCTCTCTATTTCCCCCCACTCTCGCCTTCTCTTTCTGGTGGGTGACCGGTGGACCGGGCCGAGCCAACACTAACGGAGCGCTGTGTGACCAGAGGGGCAGATGAGCCAAGACTAACGATGCTCTTGCTCGTTTCCTTCCCATCCGTCAACAGAGAAAGTCACACTTCCAACTCCCGATGGGCCAGCTTAAGGCGGAGTGTTTACACAAACTGCTGCAGAACGCCGCTGCCTCATGAATGAGTCCGCTGTGCTCAACGTAACACTGGCCGCATTGACCAGAGATTCAGGGAGTGCTACATCTGGGAGGGGGTGCCTTGCATGCACATGCTGTGAACAGGGGACACATGTACATGCGCTGAAATGTGCACACACAGGTCTGTACACGCACCCAACTACTCTACTTGATATACACAGGGCTCCAGACTGCGACCGATTGCTCGCATTTTGCAACAATTTTTGGCTGGACCACAACAGAGGGGCCTAAACATGAATGTCTGTCTGTCACTGACTGAGTAATGAAGTTACACCACTGGTCGGCCGAGTGTTGGAGTTTCCACATTGGCCGCTGCTCTTTCAAAATTTATCGGTGCGACAATTTTGCACATTGATCAGGTAGGCTACTGATAGCAAACATTGAAACTAACGTGGCCGATAGCAGTGAGTGGCGATGAAACGTACTATCAAGTCTTATTTTCTACCAAGCACATCAAGTGCTGTACCTAGTAATGTTACAGCAGATGATGCAGATGAGGCACAAGGGGAGAGACAGGAGGATACCGATGAGCCGGAAAATGCTACTAAAAATAAGACTAGGTCAATGAGTGCATTTACATGCACACTAATATGCCGATCATAACCTGATAATGGTAATTATGTGATTATTAAAATGGTCATGTGAACGCCTTTATCTGATTTCCAAAATCAGGGTAAGGTCTTAATCGATAAAGACCCGATAAAGACCCCTGGATTTTTTGCCCAATCTTTCGATTATTTGATGCATGTGAACGCCCTACCTGGCTTTCTTGGCCCTACCTGGTTTTTGGAAACAGCGCATGTCAGGCGGTTGTCTGCACTTGTTTTGATTTTACAACGTGCATGACTCGTGCATGACCGGCGTACTCATGTCTTGTCCTGGGAGCATACAACGATTAATGCAAAGAATAATGTAGATGTGTCTATTGAGTAATTGCATTACAAATTACACATGTACAGAACTATTGTATTATTGACATAAACCGACAATTGCCAATAACAGGGTTTTGCATGGTCATGTAAACGCACTCATTGTGCGAAATTGTTGAGCCAATTCATTTTGAAAGAGCAACAGCCAATGGGGAAACTCCAACACTCGTCCGACCAATGGTGTAACTTCATCACTCAGTCAGTGAGTCAATAAGCTCGCGACACCAGTCTGTCCTATGTAGTTTCTATTCACTGTTCAGTGTGCAGATCCAGTCTAGAGCCCGCCTACTCCAAAACTGTATCCGGTAGTTTGTATCTGGTTTATGTTATGTTGTGTTATCGTTCCCCCACAGAAATGCTGAATCGAGTAGCAATAAAAAATGGACATACCAAATGAAGTATTCCAAGAAGTAGTCGAAGAAACTTGCTGGATCCATAACATTACATCTTTGAAGCCACTAGACCCTAGTTTCTGAGTGGAATTGTTTTTTGGAGCATGCTGTGTGCAGTGTGGTGTTTCTAGTGCTGGCAACACAAAGTTTGCTACAGCCACAACCAACTTCATGAGACATTAACGTTGCATAACGATAGCATGAGACATAAAGTCTGCAGAGACGCATGCATCGCCCGTTGGGCAGCTCCTCTCCCTACCAGCTTTTCGATGGCAAGAGAGCTAGCCTGGTGAGTGAGAAAGCCGAGCTCAGTCTAAAATTCAATACGCCAAGATTATTTTTTGTAGGAGGGGAACACTAGGCATGTCTGACAGTATTTTCCTTTTAATGTTAATAAGCATTTTAATTTCACCCAGGGGCATGTTTCCTGCCTGTGTTCTTTACCACCTGTCTGTGGTTTGAGATTTGCACTATGCTGCATATTAAACAGTGTTGCACTTTATTTCATATCTCTCTCATAATTTCCCCATAAATATACATGGCTGATGGTAAAGGAATATTAAAACATTTGTAGGACAATACACATTCTTTCTTTTACGTTATGCCACAAAACAGTGCGAAGCGGTGCCACCACATTGGGCACTGGTGCTACCATCTGAGAGACCTGGTGGCACTGGTGCTACCATCTGAGAGACCTGGTGGCACTGGTGCTACCATCTGAGAGACCTGGTGGCACTGGTGCTACCATCTGAGAGACCTGGTGGCACTGGTGCTACCATCTGAGAGACCTGGTGGCACTGGTGCTACCATCTGAGAGACCTGGTGGCACTGGTGCTACCATCTGAGAGACCTGGTGGCACTGGTGCTACCATCTGAGAGACCTGGTGGCACTGGTGCTACCATCTGAGAGACCTGGTGGCACTGGTGCTACCATCTGAGAGACCTGGTGGCACTGGTGCTACCATCTGAGAGACCTGGTGGCACTGGTGCTACCATCTGAGAGACCTGGTGGCACTGGTGAAATTTTAGTCTGGAGCCCTGATACATTTACAAATTAAGCTCAGTACACAACCACACACACATATATCCTCGCAGGCAGTGCAGTAAGCAGATTGCCTGTCATCAAAATACATTTGGATAGTCGTGTAATGGTTAAGAATCACTGGGGAATTCTGGGGGACTGCATAAGCAAACCACTGCTTGACTGCCTTAGGTTCAGCAGCATAAAGCAGAGTCAGACCACATTACCACTGATTTATATGAACGTGACATGAAAGTGATCCACCACAACTGGCGCCGCTGTGGTCTGTGTGTGTGCATTGCCCTGTCTCATTCGGGGTACAGACATGAGTGAGGCAGTGATGTCAGAGACACCACACACACATAACACACACACACACACACACATATATATACGTGGGGGTGTTTCACATTTACTAACCATCTCCCCCTCCCTTTTAGCCCTCCCAAAGGAAAGCTTATGTCACATGAGACCTGTCACACACAGCGAACACACAGCCCCTCATCTCAAATCAGTCCCTTCATTACTCATCATTCCCATTACATCGCATGCCAACGACAAAACACTAAAGCGTGTGCTATGGACACAACACTGCTGTACTTTAGCTATAGGCAAAGTGTGATAATCTGGGAGGATACTTAAAAAAGGAGCCAGGTACAGTATAAATAAGCAATCCATGAGAGGAGCGGGGCACATCTGTCAGAGACCACTCCATTTTAAATAATACACCCTGAATGTCTTCCTGAGACGAGGCCTTCAGAGTTCAGAGGCGGAGGGGGAAACCTTCTTTGGATCCATCAAACATCGACTTCCTTCCTGAGGGAGAGGGCTGGGATCGCCAAGCTTGGCTGTTCTCTCCTCTCTGGCCTGCCGCTGACACGGAGCAGTGGCTATGTCAGCAGAAACTACTGGCCTCACGAACCCCATCCACTCCTCAGTGACAAGCGTTAGCACCACTTCGAGTGCTGGACCTTCGGCTAAACTGTCACCATTGTGAATTAAGATTGTACGGCTTTATCCATGAAACGGAGGGGAGGAGTCCCTTTCTCAGACAAACACCTGTGCTGTACTTTCCTTCCTTCGCTTGCATGATGGTGCAACTTCAGCTGGCTCTGGAAATGCATTACCATCCCACATGTATAGTTGTAACTAATGTTCTCATCCCACAGACTAGCTAAACAACATCGGAAGAAGACCATGTGCTAACTCAACCCCCCCCAGCAACCTTCACCGCTCACACTGCTGTCTGATCTCTGCTGACCACAAATATGGTCCCTAAGATCTTTGTTGCCGGTTGCAGCTGACCAAACTCTCTAGTCTTTCTACTCTATTTGGACTTCACGCTGCTTGACAGGGTTTCTGAGGAAAAGATGTAATGATTCAGCTGTGGCTGGCCTCAACTTTACAGTGCTGCTTTACACACCGTGAGGGAGTCCGAGGTAGCAACATGAAAGGGTCATTATAGTCTTGGCTCAGGCCTAGCAAGACACCTGCAGTGGGCAAACATTTAACTTCTGAGAGAGGAAGAAACAATTTCAAGTAAAACTGTTTAATTTGGAGTACGTTTGTGATGATTTAGGCAGTGCGCACTGCTGCAACACTTAAATTTAACTCTTTTTGCTAATTCTGGGCAATGAAAGGATTTTGCCTTTACCAATTTTAATTGCCTTAATCAAACTTATAAACTTAACAGGGGACACCCGTATTATTCAGTACTGACCCTGAGTTGAAGATTGATAGATTTAACTGAATGAAACAGCACAGAGTGATTGGAAATACCAAGCTCATATTGTTTTTTGTTCCACTGAGAATACATTCAGGGTAAATTAAAACATTTGCTGTTAACTAATTATGCTATAATCCCACGTTATTATGATTTCTAGGACTGTTTCTGCAGATGTGTTGGCATGAACAAATCCACATGTACACATGTGACTTGTAGAAATGGTAGTGCAATCATCATTATTATCGTCTCACACAAACATAAACGCACACACACACACAAGTGATATTATTGGGTGTTTTGTGTAATATTAAAACTCTTCAGTTACCGTGGAGACCTTAATGGCATAACATGTGGCTTTAATAAAATGTGACATTAAGCGGTATATATTTTTACGAGGAGATATTGCCTTTTCTTTTCATTGTTGAAATAGTGCAATGACTATTTCTGTTTGTGAAAATTCCCAAAGAGTCAGATTTATTACTTTGTAAAATTACCGGATGCAACTGTTTACTACCTCAGAATCGCATTTGCCATTTGAGAATGGAAACAGGGACCAAATCTTGGTTTGCAAACCTGAAACACTAGGACCAACTTGAGGGAAAACTATTTGACCTACTTTTGAGTATTTCTCACTTCTGTAAGACATGCTCTCGGATTCCCTTGAGCTTCTTCTATTGAGGGACAGTCTGTTCTCTTTCACGGGTGAACAGAAGGATAGGAGAGCGATGAGGATATGTGGAGATGAAGAAAGAAGGGAAAGAGGATGACAGAAGATGAGAGGGAAAATGGGCGCATGGTGCATTAAGACCACAGACATTAAGACACAAGACAAAAGTGCAGGTAGTGGACCAAGACAAAACAGAGGAAAAAATCCTACAAGAAGACTGACTGGGGGGCTGGATGATTCTCTTATGAGGCGAGAAAAGTTCCACTGATCGTACCGAAAGAAACAATGGAGGTGATTTATGGAAAAGGAAACAGACAAGTTGAGGGAGCATGGTGACAAAGCCGAGGAAGAGGAATGAAAGAATGATAAAGAGTGTGAAAGATAGGAGGAGACGGCAACAGACACACAGCAGCCAAGAGGAAATGAAGGAAACAGCTACGGCACAGGGGGAGTGGGGGAATAACAGAATAAAAGAACAGTCCGATAATAGGAAGAGAAAAGAACTGGGGTGAGGGAATCTGAGACAGAAAGAGAGCTCCCGCCTGTCTGGATCCCTGTGGACGCCTCCGCCCAGCCTCTCACCTGCCAATAGCAAATTGAAAACAACTCTGCACATAATCCCTGGGAACTAAAAATACCCAGTGCTTTGAAGCCCCATCCACCAAGGCCTGTCAGTCTCCAAAGGCTCTATTCCCAGCAACAGATAAACACACATATACACAACACATATATACAGAAATCACACATGCACAGATGCATCTGTGCGCATACAGGCAAATGTGCACATGCACAAACACACACATGCGTGTATAGATATGTAAATATGTATATTTAAATATACCGTGTACAATCTCAGATGAGAGATGAGCTGTAAGTGGCTTTTGAGCTTCAGCCATCAGACAGACACATGGTCCTTTTCCATGTGGCAACAAGGCTTCACAGCACAATAACAGAAAACCAAATAGACAAGAGAGAGACAGATACACACACACATACACACATGTACACACCCACACTGAAACTCAACCCCATGCATGGTGTGTGCATATGCAGAGTGGCGGCAGGGCAGACAAACCTCGCCTCATTGATTGCTGAATGACACACACCATCGTGACCACAATACACCAGGCTCTACTTGACCATGCTGTTACATAACACTAGGCTGAAATCTACACAGCTAAAAACGCTAAGCAACAGCACGTCCACCGTCTGAGTTGTACCTATTTTAACTGAACCGGTCAGGGCAATTTCCCCCGAACCTGTGCGCTGTGACATCACAATACAAAGATCTAATTTCTCTCCATTTGCACTCCTGTTAAGATTATCAGCTTACACAGGACTTGTGCTGTTGCCGTAAACAATACAGAAAGTGCTGGAGGAGAAGTTGTTATTCTTTTACTCTCTCACTCAATCACTTTCTTTCTCTCCCTCTGTTACGCAATGCTGCTTGGCCGCAGCGGTTCTGCAGTTCGCATGGCAGCGATGTCCAGGTCTTGCGTAAGTGAACAGAACACAGCTCTCAACAACAAGCCCTGCGATGCAGTCCGTCACTCAGTCAGAAAACCCTGAGGTCTCACTTTCTCAGCCCCGGCAGGTCTCCCTCCACCTGCCTCGCTCTCTCTCTCTCTCTCTCTCTTTCTCTCTCAGATCACTTAATCCCAGAAGAGAAGGTTAGAGATGAGAACTGGAGGATCCACAACAAGGATCTGAAATAGAGACAACAGATTTGGGCTGCTGTTGGCATCATTTGGTAATATAAAAAAAGGATTAGTTTTATTGTAGAGGCGACACGGTTATAACACTGTGACTGCAATTCCTGCATGACACAACACTGAAAAATACAACAACAAAACAAATGAATCAGAACACCAGAGTGGTTTGGGATCACATATTTTCTTTTGTGATGGGGTGATGACAGCTTTGGGGACAAATACAAGTCAATTATTGTCCTCTACCAGTGGCATGGAGCTTGACCAAGCCTGTCTTTGTGCGATTAGCTTAATGAAAGTGTTCTGTAGCTGATGATGGTGACCAATAGAGCATGACGGCGAAGTTTTGACTGCGTTCCAGCGCTGAAACGTGCCTGCTCTCCGGGGTGTGTTTATGTTCATCTGTTTGCCTGTTTTTACAGCCCTCCCTCCACAAACCAACACGCATGCCACACGACCTGGTTTATTTACAGAAGTGCAGGGGAGATAGGCCAGTGTTCACTTGGACTTAACAAACACTATCCATCACACACAGTGGCACAAGAGGCTCAACATATACAGGACATGTCGGCGCCGCCACAGCAGAACACACAAACACAGGGATTCGAACGCAAACTAACAATAGGTGAGGCGCCTGTGCATATACGGCGACTTAAAAACATACATGTATGCACCCATATACACACACAATCCCTCCATCTTTCTATAAAATTCCATATGGTCTACATACATGCTCCTATACACACATGCACCAACACACCACATAAACAGAACTATCTTTCCCGGTGTGACGCTCTCTGCTTCCTATTATAAAAGTGACATATCCTTCCTGCACTGACTTTAAAGGCCTGATTAGAAGCCATTCTGTAACTCGCTAACTGGTGCCAAACAACACCCTCTTTCTCCTGGCCCCTCGGCACATACTGGCCACAGGAATGTCTCTGCATAGCGCTAGCTCACCTTTGAAAAAAGATATTGAGTGCAGATAAATAATGAATGAACAACCACTTATTAGTCTACTATTGGCTTACTAGATTAACCAGCTAGCGTGGTTGTGAATGTTTAGTCATATATTTTCTCTCAGTTCATTTGCGTCAGTATTGCATGTTTAGACAGATATCTACAGCATTAATAAGCCAATTGCCATGAAAACAATCCAAGTCCAAATGGTTTAAAACCACTCATGTTTTTTAATTTAATTTTACCAACACAAATGCTTGATGTTAATACATTCAAAGTATAATGTAGTGGATTGTTACCTGATGGCAAGCTAATTAGTGCCTTTGAATTCAGATCACTAAATAAAAGCAGAATGCAACATGTGGTCCACATTTACTTTGTAAATAGCAAGTAAATCTTCGGCTCACCATGTTCCCTCCCTATAACAACTGACCTCTCTCTAATATCTGTCTTTGAAATGTTAGCCAAACATCTCTCATTTTAGAGTTTTTACAAGGGATTTATTGTGGTGGGTAAACCAGGTCAATGTCAAATGCACTGATGGTAGATGACTTGTGCTGTAATGTGTGTGTGTGTGTGTGGAAACAGTTTCCAGAACAGTTCCAAACTAAATCAGATGTCACATATCATCAACCATATACATTTACTGTTACAGAGCAAATCTTATAAGAACTTAATGACACAGTTTGGAATTTCTTCCGCCATCCGTGTGAACTCGCCTGCTTTCAAGGACACATCCATTGTGAGGGTTTATCAAGAGCATGCAGAGTGTGTTACAACTTTTGATCTCTGCAGACCAGAAGAACAACATGGCATTGCTACACTGACATATTCTACAAAGGTCATATACATCTTAAATCTTACTGGGTGTGCCAGAATGTCAGCAACACACTGGAGTATGAACGATGCTCTGACCAAAACATGCAGCCAAACCCATGTCACATAAATTAAGCATTCAGTCCTGTAATGTTAATAGATGTATACTGTACATACTGTAGACAAATCATGATGGAATCTTATAGCAATAGGAATGTGAACATACAACTAATCCCAAGTAATTTAAACTTGGGGGGTTGGGGGGGGGCACAGACAAATGGAAGCGGTGCCTCGTTCCCCCTCACACTGGGGTTAGTGTGTTCACAGGTTGCTTTGGGGCAGCCAGGGGAACTCTATAGCACACCAGAGACATACAATAACTTTTGGGGGGCAGACTGGCCCATGCCAGAGAAGCATTTATGTATACTCAGCTCCTCTACTAGGCATGCAGACAGGGAAACATTGTATCAACTGGCATGGCCCATTAGACAGGGTCTTTAATAGCTGAGACAGAGGTGGGCCATACAGACAAAATAAATACACATACATGATCAGGGAAAGGGAACGGTTCTCACAGTGGTACGATGGGGTATCTGAAATGTGGCGACAGAGCGAGACAGCGAGAGCGAGCGAAAGACAGAGTGAGGTGAGAATGAGTGAGTGTGTGTGTGTGTGTGTGTGAGAGAGAGAGAGAGCGAGAGAGATAAAGCAAGAGAGTGAGAAAGAGAGACAGGGCTATATAGAGAGAGAGGGGGGAAGGGATAGAATGGGGGAGGAGAGGAAGGGATCTGTCTCTCTACCGGCAGCAGCTCCACAACCCAGCAACAGTGGGTCTTGTGCTGGAATTTTCCATGGAGCAAGTGGCAGAGCAGAAAAGAGCCCAATGCAGCATATAGTAGCTATGCACAATGCCTTACAGCT
>OMKK01032918.1:0-19830 GCA_900302305.1 Polymixia japonica | reverse complement strand
GGAAAAAAAAAACTGAAAAGTCCCAAGCTATCTGTGGCAAGGACTTCTGCTCACGGAGACCATTTGTAAAATCATGCTTACATATGATAGAAACTGAGAATACACCCCCACCCACCTCCCCCTCCCCCCCGGAGGGTTTTCTTCTGTTTATCTGCAATTCACTTATGCATACATTTATGTTATTTATTACATCGCACCCTTACCCTTGAAATTACTTTTGTGTCCGAGCTTGCTGGTAGTGTCTTTACGCGCGATTCCCATCGTCTATCACAATCTAGTTTTCCATTTCCTTTGGTTCTCCGCTCTCCCTTTTTAAATGGGCTGTGCAGATGGTATTCATCAGTGACTCATCTTCTCTCTCTCTCTCTCCTACACTCTCTTGTTCTTTTATAAAGGGTTCGAACTCGGCGGTCCGGTTTTTCCGCCACGACTAAATGCGCGTGCTTTTGTCTTTCCGCAACCACCTATCCCGAAACTGTCAAAGGAAGAGTTGCTTGTGCTTTGGGTTGTTCAGTATCTCCTATCATTTACTCTGACTTTGCCTTTATATTATTTAACTAAAGCCCCCCTACTGCACTGCAGTCTCAGCTCTACACTTACAGAGTAGTATGGATTAGCGCCTTGCTACTGTGCATGTATACCGGCGCTGCTAGCAGGGTATTCTCGGCGGCCCCGTCTATGTGACAGAGTGGCAGGAATAATTTTTACATGCCTAGGCTAACAGTCAATTCCTTTTATGCAGCCCCGATTTACTCTTTAAATACTCAGCAGCAATTCTGATGGGTAAATGACTTCCAGTTTTCACTCATGCAGCACCCTGCGTGTTATCGAAGGTGAGCCAAGCATATAATGTGTGTTATTTTAACAAGTAATACAATTGATTCTTCCATCAGTAGAGCATATGTTTAAATGAGCTGTGAGGAATCCACAGTTAAATTAACACAATGCTCCCACATTAGATCAACATCGTCAATCATGGAAGTCACAACATTAGCATAGCGTGGCAAATATCAATTGAGGTTGCCAGCTATATACATTACTTTTTTTCAAATTGTAATGTTGCCCACTGTTTATTGTTGCTTCGTATGACTTAAGGTTTTGTATTAGGATGTCAGGAATGCCAGATCCATTGTATGTCAAGCTTCTTAGAAACCAATCCACCGTGTCAAAAGTGACTAAACTGACTAAACTGACTTTTAATGATGACAGTTAACTGTTGGATAAACCTTTGTGTTATTTGTTCTTTGTGGTCAAGTTTCACTTTTCACACTTGCTTGGTTGCTGCTTCATACTCATTTCAGTATTTTAATGAATTAGAATGGCCCTTCTTGGATCGTGGCCTTGTCATGGTGGAAGGGCTAGCTCCATGCTCCCGGTAGGGTCTCCCAAGGCGAACAGGTCGGGGTTGAGAATCCAGACAAACACGATCCCAACACCCCTATGACATATTGAACAGAAAGAGCACGTTTACCCTGCCTTGAACAGGGTCACTGAGACCCACTCCTGGAGCCTGGCCTGGGAGTGGCGAGTTTGCAGGCGAGTGTCTGGTGGCCTGGGCAGCCTATGTAATCCGGCTGGACCCAGCCCGCAAAGACTACGAGTTGCAGAGAGGAAAACTCTGTCTAGTGTTTGTGTATATGCACCCAACAACAGCTCAGAGTACTCGGCCTTCGTGGAGAAGGTGGAAGTGATGCTGGAGAAGGCCCCACTCACTGACTCCATAGTTGTACTGGGAGACTTCAACGCTCGTGTTGGCAATGACGAGGGAACCTGGAGGGGCGTGATTGGATTCAGTCATGGATTATCCATAACAAACACTGTGTTCGAACATGAAGATGCTCATAAGTGCACTTGACACCAGAGCACCTTAGGGCAAAGGTCAATGATTAACTTTGTAGTAATTTCAGCATACTTGTGGCCATATGTTCTGGACACTCAGGGGAAGAGAGGGGCTGAGCTGTCAACTGATCACCATCTGGTGGTGAGTTGGGTCAGATGGAGGGGGAAGCTACTGGACTGTCCTGGTAAGCCCAAATGCGTAGAGTGAGGGTGTTCTGGGAATGACTGGTGGAGGAACCTGTCCGGAATGACTTCAACTCTCACCTCCGGAAGAGGTTCTCCTACATTTAGGAAGAGGTTGGGGACACCTCTTCAAAACCTCTATTGTGGAAGCGTCTGCTAGGAGCTGTGGTCAAAAGCTGGTTAGTGTATCTCATGGCAGCAATCCAAGAACTCACTGGTGGACACCAGCAGTTCATGGGGCTATCAAGCTGAAGGAGGAGGCCTTTCAGTCTTGGTTAGATCGAAGGACTCCTGACTCAGCAGAGAGGTATCAGCAGGCGAAAAAAAGGCTGCAGCAACCGCAGTTGTTAAAGCAAAATCCAGGATGTGGGAGGAGTTTAGGGGCTATGGAGAAGGACTTTCGGGCAGCCTCAAAGAGGTTCTGGAAAACCATTTGTTGACTCAGGAGGGGAAAGAGGGACATCACCCAGGTAGTTCTCAGCAAGGGTGGTGAAACTCTGGCCTTATCGTATCAGGAATATCGTCGAGAGGAGAAAGGAACACTTTGAGAAACACCTGAACTTGATGTGCATTTCCTCTGAAGAGGCAGGGCTGGAGAATTCTGGAGGGTCAGAATCCATTTCCTTGGCAGAGGTCACTGGGGTTTTTAGAAAGCTCCTCAGTGGCAAGGTGCCAGAAGTGGATGAGATCCGTCTGGAAACGCTGCAGGCCCTGGATATTGTGAGGGTGTCTTGTTTAACACAACTCTTCAATGTCATGTGGACATCAGGAACTTGTCTCCTCTCCTGTTTGTGATTTTCATGGACAGTGTGATGCAGTCGGGATGAGGATCAGCACTTCCAAGTCTGATTATATCTCTTGGCTGGCCTGAGAACGCCTAGGGATCCCCCAGGAAAAGCTAGAACAAGTTGCTGGTGAAAGAGACGTCTAGGCTGCTCTGTTGGCCCTGCCGCCACCGTGACCGTCACCGAGGATTAAGCAGTTTAGAAAATGGATGGGGAAATATACATTCTAGTTGCCATTAGCAACAGGCGGGCATACATAGCAAGTAGCATTACATTTAAAGCTGCTATGTGCCATCTGAGTTAATTCCTTCCCGGAAATGATTTCAATCACGACCGTGTATCCATTCAACCCCTCTCATGCACACTCCCTCGTTCCATCCTTGTTTGTTCAATCCCTCCCTGACGTCTTATATTTCACTTTCGAATGGTTTAGCACCTCGTGGTTTTTGATTGACAGGGGAGAGGAGCGACAGAGAGGTGCCGCAGGGGAGGGGAAAAGTCTAGCTTGTTTTTGAACTGTAACGGCTTGTTGTCGTAACTCCCCTTCGCTACCAGTAGAGGCAGAATACCACACATAGCAGCTTTAGACATCTTGTTTCCTGCAGTTTAAATAGACCGCCCTCATTAGTAGAAGGGACTGTGAATGGCGTGCTTGTGAATATGTGGCTATCAGCAGTCAGCAAGGGTTCCCTGACCGGAGAGTGTGCATCAGAAGATTACTACCTCCGGTGCTTCATTACTCCTTGTTAAGTGTCTAGTCAATATCTAATCAATTATACCGAACAGAATTTATTACGCCATTAATTATTCTAGTTGTGGACCATGTCTGAATCCCCATCCATTTTTTCCTAATGAAAAATAAATAACTGCCAATATACCAGACTAACTCCAATTTTTTACATAAGCTTTCAATTTTGTTTTCATTAAATTTTCAATTTTAATGGTTGGATTTGAGGATCCTTCGCGTATTAGATGTAATCTTTGAATGAATAACATTACAGGTGTTCCCAAAGTGTCTCACTAATATTGTGACATTTAGCCTGCAACCCAGATGCTAGACAATAATCTGAAACCAAACACCGCGCGTTCAAATTAATTGTTTTGCCAGTAACGACACAGATGAGATGTAAAGCATCTTGCCCAGGCGAAATAAGATGTTCCTATTACTGCCAGCGCCTCTGCCGACAATACCGCGACAGATGCTAGCACTTTGCTTTGGATACTTATGAAAGGTCTCGCTTTTCCCTGCTGGGAAATCAAAGGGAAACTATACCCTTTTTGATTTTCGTGTATCATCAAATGATGTGCGTATGTATGAGAGTGTTAGGAATGTATTATATGCCAAGCTATTCTGTGGTCTTTGACTTTGCGCTGGGTTTGCTGATAAGTGTGGTTTGGCTAGTACGGTGTTGGTACAGGAATTAGCTGCTGTGAAAATTGTTATAGCTGCTAATTTTGGATCTGACTGTCTGTCAGAATGCCAGTGTTTTCATTCTCATGGACAACTGCTGAGTATTTTACCCTCTGACTCGCTGTTAAATGGATTTCAGCATCAAACACAATTCACCTCGATGAGAAACTCTAACCCTAACCCTAAATAATCTGAAACCAAATATTATGCATTAAAATCAATGCTCTCATTAAACAGTGTAACTTCTCCATTTATGCGTTGAATATTAATTCACTTATTAGTGAATATTGGTATGGGAGTCTCTCTACGCCTCAAATTCAGTTGATGAACGGTTCAGATGGGATCTTGGATTCCTTTGATTTTTGATTCCTTCACGATGTTACAATTGTGTCGAAAACAAACGGTGTTATTTGTGCGCGTCCCTGCAGACCTCTCCGGCGTTTTACGTCTGTATACAAAGAACAAACAGTTGTCTTCACGGTGCGGCAGAGTGACGTTTGGTGTCAATTACTGTGATACAAAAATCAATCGTTGGAAATGCGAATGGTAATAATTTCGCCAGTAAGTTCAGACCCTTTGTTACGTATTTCCCTGATGAAAGAGCAAATTAGCGGCGGCATTCCTAACCTCTAAAACCAAGATCCCGTTGGCATTTCCCAAGTCTGATTGTCTGTCTCCCACAGAGACGCAAATGGAGCGTAGGGTTATTATTGGAATCCAGTAGAGACTCAAGGTGCACAAAAGCACAACAACATACTGTTATAATATTATTCAAAAAACTACTTTAGTATGAAATGACTGATGAATGTATGTAAATGCACCGTATTTGGTTGCGAGTGGTGGGTTTGTATTGTAGCTTATAGCAACGTCTGCAAAAAAAAGAAAAGAAAAGAAAATTGAACAACCTATAAAAGTACTTCCAGATGCTTTTAGTCTCCGTTCCTTAAACTGCATATATTCATATTCCGCTGCATTACATGAGAAAGAGTTGCGTCTGAATTGTTAACCGGAGCCTAACGTTTCCACTGTTGCGTCTCGTTGGCAGGTAGGTGGTCTGTTGAAGGAGGAATGCAGCGAGGGTATGTGGTTTAAGGCGAGACGGTCCCCACTTCACACCTCCAGCCTGCCGCCCTCAGCACAGTAAGCAGCTGCCCTTTGGAATCAGCAGGCCGGACACTACTGCTTGTGAGTATTACCGCTCTATCTGAATGATATGCAGTGTATAATGATCGGTATAGTATTTCAGTATACAGAGGGCAATTAGGGACTCATTATACTGCATGTACTGAAAATGCCAAGGTATTGTACTTTGTTCTGTTCAGAAAAACTACATAAGCATATAGGTCACGTTTCATCCTCGGGGTCAGAGTACAGACTGGTACTTCTTGGCATGTGTTTAGGATACTGACATGATGGAAAATGACTATTTTTAGGGATCAAACCCATGACACTGGCCACCCTGGAATTATTATTTTAGTTTATTTAAATGTATTTATCCATGAAAAATCCTCATTGCGATTAAAAATCTCCTTTACAAACGTGTCTTGGTCAAGCGCATTAAGCAGAGTTTCAGCCACACAACATATAACAGTTACAGGCGATAAGACTTCGGATCGCAGCGCGAGTATGCAGAACGAGAGCCAGGCCGTCGTATCCTGAGTCGCGCGGGAGCGAAACGGCTCAATCAAAGCCCCTCCAGCCCGACGCGTCTTCCTCCAACTCCCTCAGTGTATATTTGCACCTGAAGTGACCAGCTCCCCGAGACCCCAAATCACTCTGCAACTAATTCCACCGAAAAACCCCTTTTTCTCATTTCAAAGAAGGACGTTTGGGGACAGATAGCGAGAGTAAGTCCCGCGAATGTCTCTCAGAGCAGAGGCGCTGACTTCCAGCATTTTTTCAGGTGGATATATTTACAAAGGTATGAAGGAAGCGAGAATTGCCTTATAAATAAGGGCATACCCGTGATTAAGTCTACAGATAGACAAATGCAAACCAACCCACCATAGCATAGAGGGAACTGAGGGCCTTAAAATGTGTAATGAACCTCAATGCTCCACGGTAGACGGTATCTAATGCACGAAGGTGCTGAGAAGACGCACCATAGCACATCACAGATATAAAAGCAGCAGAAACAAGTCTTCGTTTTGCATCAGAAGAAAAAAAACCAAGACTTATTTCTAAAATAAAAGCCTCAGCTTCAACGTCTTCACAAGAGGCTTAAAAGAGAGAGAGAGAGAGAGTCTAGATGCAGACTCGGCGGCGTTGCCCCGAGACGTGATAATAGACGGAAGATTCAGTGGCTTATTCTTTGTGTTCGTGAGCGTCGCGCGTTTTTGTTTTGTCAGCATTCGAAATCAATTTCAAATCGTGAAAAGTGCGTTGCACAGTCTCTCAAAAGCCTGTTGCAACTGACAAACAAGCCTGATACCGCAGCAGCAGAGCAGTAAATGACAGTATTATCGGCATAAAAGTGAAAACTACACTGTCACACCACCGCGCACCGGTCGCTACGGTCACATGCGTTATAGTTCAACCAGCAAACATTAACTATTGACTATTTCATCAACACACATCAAGCCCTGGGCGTTTTTACAACTTAAGAGAATTCTTTATCTGCCTACCTGTAAAATTAGACAAACGTTAAGGACAAATCAACTCACTTTCTCTGTTGTTTTTGTTCAGGCCGCGATGCCAAGGATCGCCCCCAAAAAAAGGAAATATTATCTGGCCTCGGCACATTTTCCTTAGCTAGACTCCAGCGAAAAGTTTGGTTTGAAGAAAATGATCTCCAGCAACACAATCCACTCGTTTCAAAGGGATTTCAGTTTGATCTGCATTAGGACAGTAATACTAGAACAAATCAAATTTGAATCGTGACTGAAATGATTTTTCACATGCTGGTATTCCCATTTTTTTTTTCACGTTTGTTCAACTACAGTACAAGGGATTGACATTTTTTCAAGTGAAACACTTCTGTATTGATGAATATCATTTCCGAGGCTAATTGAAATGACTGTTATTAGTCGTGACAGATAATATTTAGGTGTTTCACAGTTCCTCGATTGCCTCCGATATTCAAGGTTAAACTGCTGACCTCCATCATGCGAGCCGCCTGTGCGGAGGGAGGTATCGTCGTCTCTGCCACCGACACCAACATCTGAAACGCGATGGAATCACCGTACGCCGTCGTCCGTCTGCCCGCCTCGCTTGGTGTTCCACTTACCTATATTACCCAGGGATCCATTTCCATAAGGATTCAGGTTTCCCCATTAAACTACACTTACTGGGCTATTGTTTTATTACACCTCTCCTGAAGCCCGTTCCACATTAGCTCACAGTTTCCGACCTTATTTCAATTGATTCTTTTGTGCTGCGCAGCGCCAGGTTATTGACTTTGCCCTTTTCTTCGTAAAGGGCTTATCCTAAGGTTTGACCTTGTAATAGCGAGATATTAGTTAAAGTTTATGGGGGGGAGAAAAAAAATGCAGGTTAGGGTTGTGTGCCTCAGTCGTCTTCAAGCTGGCAACCGGGCATCTCTCGCTTTTGAAAAAGCGGAGCACTACAGGAAGTGCTCTCACCGTGGATCTTCCATGTCAATTGCTCCAAAACGGCCAATTTCCTGTCTAGGGTGTGTGTGTGTGTGTGTGTGTTTTCACATTTCTGTCATCCTCTCCCGTAGTTATCTGTTTGCACTCGGGGCCATCAGTCATCGATGCCGCGTTGAGTGGAAGCCAATGTGCAGTAAAACTGACAGACGGCCTTCCGCATGACTGAAGATGTATGAGACATGCAGGCGGGCAAGTCGGGCTTCATATTTTATCTTCGGCGCCGTCATAAGGTAGCAACAAGGAATATAGCCATGCTTATCGAGGCTGCGATCAAATGGAGCATTTTTGGCTACGGCATCTCAGTCAGTGGAGGATGTAGTAGGTGACAAGTTCCTGGCTGGTCTCTTGTTGTTGTTGTTTTTTTTGTTTTTTTTTACCCAGAATTCTCAAGGTCTGCTGGGAAATTGGAATCTAATAGGATGGTGGGTGTCTCACGGGGCATGCTGGGAAATTGGTATGCAGTTTGGGTCCAGCGGGCTTCTTGTGCAATCATCGTTCTATGAACACAGAATTATGAGCTAACAAGAGAAATAATGTAATAAAAAACATTTCTTTACCTCTTTTCAAAACACATAAAGTGCTTCACAGACAATGAAAGGTTATTAACAAAATCCAATAACAACAAAGAATAAGAATACCTGACAGAGACTATAAGTCTTCAAGGGTTTAAGAAGAACAATGGCAAGTTAAATAGCTGTGTGTGTCGATCAAATTTAACTGTGATTCCTTTTCTTGGATGACAATATCCACAAACCTAATCTTGTAATCTGTTTAGACAAAAAAAATAAAAGACCTGAATCATCAGACCATATCATTGTTTGAGGTCCTAAATTATTCTTACATTCCAGAGATTAAACCCTTGGATAATATGTTTCCATTGTTGAGACCATGATGTTGAAGTAGCATATGTATCTACTGCGAACACCTTGCAAACTCAGAAATCCACACTTCACACGCTCATACTAGGAATTAATAGCTGATGTTACTGCAAACTTAAAAGTTGCTCAGCCGTGCCGTAACCTTCATAATTCCCACGAGGAAGCACTCAGTCACAGGGGGGTCAATTTTCATGCACAATGAAATATAGCAAATATTTACCATCAAATACCTTAAAGGAATAGTTCAGATCTTGTCGTTATGTACTCGCTCTTTTGTCAGTTGAAGCTCCGGTGAAGTTTGTACATCCATATAGAGGCATTCGCGCGCTATAATAACTGGGCCTTATCACGCTGTCCCAACAAACGCCAACCGACGCCTACGTACGCCAAACGTCTATGTCGAATCAGAAAAAAACGCCGACCGACACCGGACGAACTCGGATGGATATCCCACACCGAAGCAACGCACGCGAACGCCGTTGGCCGTTTGTGTCCGTTGGCGTCGGTCGGCGTTCCTGCTGGGGCAGCTGGGCCTTAACGCACGGCGAGTTAGCTAGCGGAGTTCCATCTCATCCGTCTCCCGAACAATCGAAGTGCTTGTCCGGCATAATCCAAGTGTTCTGTCCAAATGACCTATATTTTTAGCAGTATTTAACCAATTCTTAATTAATGCCATTTTTGAAAGTGCTCATGCTCTGCTCAACGTGGTGTTGTACCACGGGAGTGTATATTCCTCTACACACCGCAATTGCAGTGCATGCCTCCTAAAAACGATCCATAATTTACACGTGAACAACGAGGGAGCACCTCTTACCGGTTCTAATGAGGAAGACCATCATGTTCTGTAGCTTGTGCTCAACCTTGCGTGCAAAATCCCCATGACTTGACCTTTGCGATGTAACAGCCTACGTTGTGTAAAACTGCGCGTCCGTGTCCCAGGGAAAGGAGCAAAACATATTTGAATGCATCGAAAGGCCATTTAATTAACGACTATGTGTCACAGCCTGTGTTTAGAGCTCAGAAAGGTACGGCTGACTTCGCCAACCTCCGTTGTGGAGACGGTTTACGTTACTTCTGTCTGTCTGTGGTTCTTTAAGACAAAATACAATGGATTTCAGTTACAAATGAGTTTCTCTTTAAGTAACACTTCTCGAAACAGCCCGTTTACTTTTATGCATCTGCAAAATAATAGTTTTTCGAGGGCAGTGCTTCCCTCTTCATCCAATTAAAGACATTTCTTTCCTCTAGGTCACCACAGGTGTTCAAAAGAGGATATTTATCCTAGTCTCCACAGGGCATCTTTATAAATATAATATATAATACACTACACTCATCCAGTGTTTCTATGTAGGTCCGTGGAGATTCCGACTGACACCCGAGACCTGAGATAAAAATTTCATAAACAAGACGCACTTCTTTCTCAATCGAAAGTCAAATGGATTTTGACAAATCACAATGTATGTCGGTGGGTTTTGGAGATAATTGACATTTTTTGTCAGCAAAACTCTGGAGATTTTTCTTGCACAGTAGATTCAGAAGCACAGCGAGGAGGGAGGAAAGAGGAAAGAGAGAGAGGAGAGTGTGGAAGTGTCTTTTTGTATCTATCACTTTGCCTTGCGTCGTTTCCTTGGAGACTTTGCTCTGTCTGATTGTAAATAAGTGTGAGAAGCTTTAAATAATGTATAATGTATATAAATGCTTGTCTGACGCCTCTAAAACTAATGTGGCAGTTTTGTTCTGTTTGTTAGCAAACCGATTGTCTTTTAATTCCTAGAAATGTCAAATACTTAATTAATTGGTTGGATAATTGGTTTGGATAATATAATGTATAATAATAATTGTTATTTGATGCTTAATGGCTATATATTGTGATTATATAGTGGACAAGATGTAATCTGTATTTAATAACTGTGACTTCCTAATAAAAATATTAATGAAAAAAAATAAAATAATAATAATAATAATTGTTGAGAACATAATGCTGAAGAATGACTGTAAACACCTGGCTGACCCTGATCACCAAGCGACGTTACTTAAAAGAATAAATAGTTTTAGTATATACGAGCCTTTTTGCATTCAAATTCTCAGCCAAACGGATGATTTGTCTGTTGCTTTGCATCTAGGTTTTCCTGTCACAAAACAACAGTTTGGCTTCCTTTTCGCCGCGGTACAAAGTTAGAACGTCTATTTTAGGTGAAACACAGGCCGCGCTCGCGGAGTGTTTTTGCTTCCTTGTATGTGAAATGAAAAACAGATTTATTTTCATTCTACTGACATTTTCCTGCCAGTTTTGAAAAAACAAGTGACCCAAAATGAGACTGAAGTATTTGGTCCTTAAGGAAATGCCACATTTTAGTATAATATAATGCATTAAAGAAGAACTTCCCAGTCTTGGTTACTCAGCCACGTGTCAGTTGAATCCCAACTGAAGTTTTGTCAATCTGCTTAATATCGACGTGTTTAGAAGCTGATTCAGGTCCGGTGTTAGTTTGTCCGGAGTCCAAAAACTATACAAATGACCATCAAATATCCCGAAACGGCTCAAGCTGCGTGATTCAACGACTGCACACTGAGTCCAAAAAGTGTATATCCTTCAGTATTTAGCCTCGTTTCGTCTCCATTTTGACCGTGTGTCACTGTGTGTGTGTGTGTGTGTGTGTATGTGTATGTAAAGCGACCTTGGGTGTTCAGAAAGGCGCTATATAAAATAAAGGCATCATTATCATTATTATTTTGAAGCACACGGGCGACAGCGGCTCAGTGCACGTAGAGTCGCACGCAAAGGTGAAGCGAGGCTAAACACTCCAGGGTATACTCGTAATACTGCAAAGACGCGGTCTGAGCGGGTGGAGACGTGTTCTCCGCGCTGTCCCGCCAACACCCTCTGCCGCATCCCCACGCCCATTCTGGCACAAGCCGCGTCATGGCCGGGCCGCAGAATGACCAAAACGGGCGCGGCCCAGAGAGAGATACCCGCTCGTCAAATCAAACTGTCGCTGCACCGATGCGAGGTCACGGCGCCAGACTTGTGCCGTCTGGAAAATACCGGCCCCCAATGACCGAACGGGCCCTCTGCCAATTACTGCGTTTGGCAGTGAAACTCAGCTTTTTAACTAGTTAACTACTAAGTCAGACGAGCGTACAGTGTACAATATATACCTACATCTTAATATGAATATTCAGTCATCTTTTTTTTTTTTGGGTTTGTATTTACCATTTTTTTAAGAGCATATTTTCACGTCAAAATAAAGACATTCTGAACACAGAGGCGGAACTGCTCTAATACTCCTGTTAAGCAGCGGTAAATTAATTAGAGAGCTTATTTGAATAAAATGCACATGTCATTTTAAAGGAGAAGTTCACTTATGAAACTAACTTCACAGTGTCGGTTACTCACCCTGAGGTTTGTACGTCTGCGTAACATCGAACCTGACTTAGAGGGAACGAGAGGGACCGGTTTGGGCCGCTGGCCACTCTGAGGCGAAACCGTCACTGATCTGAGACACAAAACGGTCAGCTGGTCAAAACGCTTAGCGTGCCAAAAATATCTGGGTATTCTCTGAAGCTGGGAACGCTCTGCAGAGACGAGCGGCAGATCTGTAAGAGGGTCGTCGGTCATCTCTCGAAGTTTGATTCGCCTACTTACAAGATGCTCATCGGACCGTTTTCCCGGTGCAGTGAGAGGCATTAGTGTAAAGACGGGAAGATCTCTTCACAAACCCACAGCACACAACTCAGAGTACTTCTGACTTACCCTCTATAATCATGTCCATTTAGCTTTCTGTGTGGAATTGTGCAATTATTTTAATTATTTTCAGGGTGTTAATTCCCGCTGCGGTCTAAAACATCATATATCCTTCAAGGGAAACATCAGCTCAAACTGACAGCGGTTAAGGGGGAATTCAGTTCAAACAAACATCTGGTAACGAAGGAGTTTTATAATACTGTCAATATCAGGAATGGGAGGCACTTTTCAGCATCTGCGCCACCGCCATCAGCCTCACGAAACGGACCGTTCGAAACGAAGACAGCTGTAAACGCTTTGGTGTTATGTCACTGTTATAAGAGAGAGAGAGAGAGAGAGAGAAGTAAACAAAAAGGTGACTTCCAGCAGAAGATCTTCAAAATGATTTTCTCTAAATGTCACCCGGCTCGTGGGTTTGTGCTCGGCGTTCGCTCGGCTTTAATCAAAGTCACGCGTGGTCTAAATTAAACAACTCGGACCTCGCCAGAGTCGTACGATCGCTGGGCGCGAGTAGAGCGGGGGGTCGCGTTAACCAAGTGTTGAGGTTGACTTTCACAAGTCTTTCCTTCTGTGCGGAAATAGCAGGAAGTTTCTTTGCCAACTTTCAGCGTGACCTACTTCCAGAACAAAAAAGGAAACGATAAGGAGAAATTCAGCTCTGTGCGCTGTGTTTTTATATTCTGTCAATAGCCACAAATTGCGTTACAAAAGTAGTCCTTTTTTTTTTTTTTTTTGCGCTTTGAAATAAAGCTGAGGCAAAATAAGCACAGATCTCTTGGAGCAAAATGTGTGTTTGAGGAAGATTTCCTCTAATCCTTCCTTCACAACACAACACGAGAATCCAAGGTCAGATTTTCCATAGATGCAGGGGGCACATTTCTATGATATAAAGGGATTTAAGGGGTAGTGCTTTGTGATAAGTGCCCTACTATCGTTGTCCCCTGTAACACACACACACGCACGCATACACACACAAACACACACACACACACGCGCACACACACGTACGCATACACACACACACACACACACGCACGCACGCACACACACGCGCGCGCACACACACACGCAGAGGCACGATGAAGGCGCACACTTGAAAGATACCGTGACCCCGCCTGACAGAACAGAGCAAAGAGCTCAGGATACATTTCATTTCATTTCCAGCCCGCGTGCTTCAGCTCGGAGGGAAAATCAACGCAAAATTAACTCGAGATGATTTCTGGTCATTTTGTTGTTTGATGAGTGGGAAAATATCACTCATGTTCATATCAGCGCATTGCAGCAATTTTCACTGAGGCTGGATTTTCATAGCTGGAAAAAAAACCTCATTGATGTTATAAGTTGATTAGTGCAGTTAGCTGGGACATGATATACTATTAAAAAAAAAAAAACACTTATCAAAATAATGAAAAACCTGAATAAAATACCTGAGATATACAGATATCTAGGACCCTAACACCATAATCATGATATGAACTATTATCTGTGTGCATGAACCAGGACACATATGTATACAAATGTACCATGTTTTCCTACAATTCATAGTTACAGTTTATTCTGTTTATACAAAACGTGCTCCATTATTTATACTGGTAATAAATTGTCCCTGGAAACTATTATTTACTGCTTATGACGTTCGCTTTAATGGTCTTGAGCGCGGTTACTCAATAGTCGTTAATCTCGAGACCGAAAAGGATCCTTTTATTCCTTCGATGACATTTTTGCTCGGAAGAGACGAGTTGCCGTCAACGTGCGTAATATTGTATATATCTAAATAGGAATCACAGTAAGTTTAAGTTTCTTTATTAAAACAAAAAAAAAAAGAAATTGTTTCACAATTATGGGTCACGGGGGAGAGGTTAAGGGTTGGGTTGAGTATCACATCTTTTGAGTTTGAACAATGTTGGAATTATTTTTAGAGCGTGTCCCACCAGACTCTGGCTCTGGGGCGAGCAACAAATTCCTCTTATAAAGCTTTTAGTGTTATCTCTTGTATGCTTTTGTGGTCAGGTTTTGCTTTTTTAAGTGATTGCAGAGCAGCGGCCCATGAAGGTCACAGCACCTCACACTGGTACGCTCACCACTGCACCAAAGATTATGTTACCGGGCCTTATCCAGGGCTAGTCACAATGTTTTACAGATGAGTCTATGACAAAAATGGATGTGTTTATCAGAGGGGAATATATTTGGAATATAATAAACGGAATGGAAAACATTTGGGTCAGACTGACGGAGGTGTGAAGGTGAGTAATCGAAGGTGCATTCAGTTTCAGCATCGTGGTTAATCATCATCTGCTGTAATACAAGTTAGTTGTGTCAGTGAGTTAAAACAGAAAGCGGAGTTCACAGAGCAAATGCAGTTAAAACAGAACAGATATAATTAAGCCTCTAAGAAGGGCATTTTATCACTGCAAGCCTCCAGAACAGGTTTCAGGACGCCTTGCTATAAGTTATATGTGTGTGGAAACTCCATCCCTCCATCCCTCCATCCATTTTCTAACCCGCCTCATCCGGGTCAAGGTCACGGTGGCAGCAGGGCCAACAGAGCAGCCCAGACGTCCCTTTCCCCCCCAGCGACTTCCTCTAAGCCGTTCCCCTGGCGTTCCCAGGACAGCCGAGAGATAGAATCTCTCCAGCGTGTCCTGGGGTCAGCCCCGGGGGTCTCCTCGCAGTTGGAACGTGCCCGGTACACCTCCGTAGGGAGGCGTCCAGGGGGGCGTCCTTACAAGATTCCTGAACCACCTCGACTGGCTCCTCTCCATGTGGAGGAGGTCCGAGGTCCTCCCGGATCGCGGAGCTCCTCACCGTATCGCCGCCGCTTGTATCTGCAATCTCATTCTTTCAGTCACTACCCGTAGCTCATGACCATAGATGAGGGTGGAAACTCTTCGAGATAGAGCAACACAATGATTATATGATTAATTCAGTAATTCTGTGTCATGTTGGTGGTTGTGGAAAACACCGTCTCAGGCTCTGATCTTTGATCTCCCCTAAATGACCACTCATTAGGATAAATATACCTTCACATATAGACTTGGCTCAGAATGGATTTGTACTCACGTGAATGAGCTTGAACTCTAAGCAAGAACAGCGCGTCCCGCTTGTTTTCCATGTATAATGCGTCAGGTGTTTCCTCTGGTTTGTTGTGTACGTCATGCCTCCACGTCCCTGGATCATGAAAGGACTACAGCTAGATAACTTGCAGACAGATACACAATCTCGTAATCTCTAAATGTATTGCCAATGTCAGTTATATCCCAGTGGATAGCAGGCTCCTATATATATATATATACAGTATGTGTATTCATGTTTGGCCTTCCATACAAGACCTGGTAAACTGTGCGCAGGGATTACAAAATCTAAAGATTTCCAGATTGATTTTTTTAATTACATTTTTTTTATCATTGGGACCTAGCAGGGCTCCGTAGCACTCGGTCCATGAGATGCTGAAAAGTGATTGGTGCCCGAACAGAAGTGTTACGAATTGGTACAAATCGTACACAGTCCGTTTTTACCTTTGGACCCTGGTGACAAGAGAGTCGGCCAACAGCCCTCGGTTAAAGTGCTGTGAAAAGATGAGCCATGCCCGGGCGTTGGGTCGACGCCACTAGCTTGTACGTGTCAACCTTTGACGCGTCACTCACCCTGCAGTAGTCTACACGGAACCGTATAGACACATCGGGCTTGAGCACCAGTCGCTGCCGGACTCTCAGACTCTTAAACGATGACGGGGGAAGCCTGGCTAACTATGAGACGCGTTGCATCCTGGCAGAAGTTGAGAACACACCAGCAAACCGCCGTTGCAACGAGGTAACTTCCGCTCTCTGGCTTGGCAAGAGATGGTCGTCAAAATGGAGTGAGGCAGGATTGATAGAATTTGGTGCCTCAGGCCCCCGACTGATCTCTCTCAATCAGCATGGTCGCCAGAGAAACAGGGACCGCCTCCCTCCACGATTTAAGGAGGCTGAGATGGTAATATATAACTGTTATATAGGTGTTGATGTTGTCCCTGAGCCTGGAGTAAATTCTCCTGTTATAAATACTCAAGCGAGTATTTGCTCTCAGGATGGAGACGTACTGAAGCTCATATTTGCTTCCCAGCTTTCTGTAATTAGGTCAAAGACACCCCTGGGTTTTCTACTAAACAATAATGCACAGGGAGAAAATCCCAGGGAGGCCTGGGGAACCTCCCATTCTGCAAATAACTGCTACCCTCGTGCACAAACTAACGAATTACGTTCTTTAGCATCTTCTTAAAGGGCTGAAAATAGTTCAAATAACCATACATTTTCCACTACACGTCTACCAAATATCTATTCAAAGTAATGTCAATAGCTGTAATAACACACACATCAGATATAAACTCAGAACCCCCGCCACTCCACTTCCTCCATCAACTCCTCCCAAAACCTCCTGCCCACAAGTAAACAAGCACCTATCCATCCAACATGACAGAGAGCCAGGGTGATTAGATTTATCGGTCTCGAACTATGGGAGGAGATATGTAACGAGATGAAAACGGACGCCAGACCTCTGATGACGGACATATGCATGGACCCAATTGGTGAGAACGTGGTATTAAATTAAACTCTGCCCTATAAATCCCCACATAGCAATAGATGGAAATGGATAGACCGATATGTTTCCAGATTGCAATGTAATTGATTTCCCGGCACTGTAGCTCATGCTTAATACATACCATAATAACCCCATGCAACATAGTCAGAAGCAAATTACGGATTTACCTTGACAATCATTTTAAATCTGTCCACCAGACGTCCAGTCTGTGAATGATAAGCAATATCCCCGTACGCTTTATCCCGATGAGGTCCATGCCAGTTCTGTCAAAGCGGACCCCGATCAGTGGGACTGGGCGGAAAGGCCCTTTCGGGGCGGCCGCAGGGTTAACTATTTGATATTCACGGCAGGACGCACGCCACTGACGTATGTCCCTTCGAACGCCCGGGCAGTACAGACAGACCACGAGCCGGTTCAGTGTTCCGTCGGACCCATGGCGACCAGCCACTGTGTTACGACGAGCTGCCGGGAAAAAGCATTTCCCAGCAGCTTTTTTTGACCTGACCGAGAGTCACAACTCACTCGATATAATCTGTCCCTAATCACAGAAAAGTATGGGTGAGAGAGCAGTGCGTCAGGGTGCACCTGCCGACCGTCAATAGTCATCGCAATGCTCAAAGGTCCAGCGAAGGGTGTCTTCACTAGACTGCTCAAGGGGAAAATCCTCCACGGGGTAGATAACCGGAGGCCGGGGGGGGACGTCTCTGTTGGACTCTCCTCTGCCTCCAGAGTCTGGGATGAGCCAGCGAGCCCGCTGAGCACAGCGTACAGTTCAAATATCCCTGACTGAAGGGATATGCACCTGCCGTCCAGATGGGTCACAGCTGAACCTTCGACCGCACCAAGGCTGACTCGCTTGAAGTGCAAATGTTTGCTTTTGCCCGTAAAGAAATGATGCTATTAATGGCGATAAAAAAGGTTATTTGTCGAATAAATGATGTATAAAAAAATAATAATGATAACAACTTGCCCAATAGCAACCGATTCTTGAAACACTTTCCATTTTCCTCGTCTCCTGACATCGCTGTGTTCTACTTATTCGTTAATTTTTTGCGACATTTCAAAGGTTCGCTTAAAAGCCACTTTACATGTTGAATGGAAACGTAGCCGTTGTCTCCATCCATTGTTTGTTTTTTTCTGCCACAAATTGTCACTCAAATTCATATTCAAAATGCGACGGCAATACAATCAACCGAGGCTTTCTGGATATTTCCTGATTAGAACACAGTTAATGTTGTGTCACTGCACTGCATCACCTTTAAGGTTAAACGTTGCCTATCTTTGATTTGATTTTCTTTAGCTATGATGGGAAATAACTCACATGAATTGTATGAGATGCGTGAATACACAACTAAAATAAAGAAATAACTAAACTATCCGATAAGGAAGACCGACAAGGGAATCTTCATTGTGAGGATTTGATCGCCATCCAGAAAGCTACTTCAGTTGTATCTCCATGGAAACGACCCGACGTGTCACTCTCATCATTGAGAACATACTGGTAGTCTTCCCGTTACAACGGTTTTCAAGGTTTTGATTTCTTCATGATCTGAAGTAGTGTTTTTAATAGAAGTATGCGCCAGGCAGGGTCGTGTCGGACGCTGGGAATTACTGCGCTGTTTTGCTGGGTTAATTTAACTCAGACAAGGTGAATGTAATATAATGGCTTCAAAGCGAGTTAAAAATGTACCATGTCGCAGACTGAGCATCCATGCATAATCTGCCGGGTTTTAATACCGCCTGTAACTCTTTTTCAGAACCTCCGATAAATAATAAAAGATAATCCATTACATCTTATTTGAAATTAAACACGCTACCGAGGCTCAAGGTGTTCTTTACGTTTCTTCTGACATTTTGATTCGATTCATAAAAGTAACATTATTTGACCGTTTCTGAGACTTTCCCAGGTATGGTGTGATCTCTTACCAGAGGAGGAGAGTAACTTACATCATCTGCTGAAGTTACTTTTAAGTTTTAGTTTAAGCCATTCTGAGGTCCCCTGATACTAGGTGTGAGAATGTGAAAAAACACTAAATGATTCGCAAGGGCCACACAAAAACACTCAGCCAGTCATTTTGGAAGTAACAATTTGAAAAACGGAAAAAAATGTAAAAGCAAAGCAGCTGTTTTTATAGTCAGCTGCTCTAATTTTGCAGCTAATAACCTCACTAATGTTTAACCTAGTTGTAACAATAACCTCCGTCTGTGAAGGAGCTCAACACCTTGAGCAAGGACAAGCTATCTAGAGAAAAGTCAAGTGTGTGAACGTGACCGTAAGCAGACCCAGATGGATGCCGCCACTTACTTGGTCTTCTGTTGCACCCGAGGGTTTGTATGTTAGAATGAGCGAAGGAAGGGTTTGATGGGACCGGCGGTCCAACTAATGGTCTCAATGGTTCAGCGGGTGGGCCAGTCCGACGGGGAGGGGCTGCCTGTCACGATACGAATCGCCGACCTCAGGAATAATTCATCAGGCCCACAGTCACCAGCTTGCATTGTGGGAAGGCTCGGGTGGCTTTTAAAGTGCGTACGTGCAGTCTTCGCGTGACATGTTGGCGCCGTCCCCACCGATGTCTGCGTGCAAGAGGACTTCTGCTGTCTGTGAGGTTCGGCGGCGTTCCACGGCAAACGCGACGGTTGATTCCCCCCCGTGCTTAGTTTAACGTTCGAAAGAGCATCTAGCGAACTCCCCCCGTTCACAGGAAAGCAAATCTAGAAATCCTACCTTGCCAAAAGCATGCGTGAACCAGCTGTTTGACAAATAACCTGCCAACACCCCAAGTGACAGTAAATAATGTGG